>CM076578.1:381858825-382101231 GCA_034641835.2 Pinus albicaulis | reverse complement strand
AAGGGAGGCTTTGTATGGAGAGAAAAACCAATTGGTTGGCATGGCACCCATATGATAGAGCAGCAGAATATTTTTTGGTATGGGGCATCATACAAGTTGACCATCATGGTTTTACTTCATGAATTTTATGAGAGAGAGATGAGGCAGCAACAAAAGTTGTTGTTGCTATGGTTTCACTTGGGAGAGTATGGGAAAAATTCTTCCCATACTTTTCATGATATTTCTGAAGAGAAAAAAGGCACATTCATGGTGCAAGGAGGCTACCCTTCAGTATTAGAGGATCATGAGAGACTTCCATGTCAGAAGATGATCTTCTCACATAGAAGCTTGATGATGGATGGCTTTGGCATGTGGAATGTCAAAAGGAGAAGTCATGGAGCCTTATTCTTAAGGCCTATAGCACCGTTGTTAGAAAATTATATATTATGGAGCAATGCAACACATAAAATATGCGGAAAATATAATCACACAAAACACATAAAACCAGAGAGACACAGATATACGTGGTTCACCTAGTTTGGGCTACGTCCACCCCGAATAGCCAGTCCTTCCTTTCTATTATCTAGCAAAAATGAAGAGACAAAACCTACAGCACATCTGCTGTAATATCCTTTGTTCTCTCTCACAGTCTCCCTATCTGTTTCTCGCTCTGAGAATACACACATAATACACAACTGCAATACAATACCCTCATATATACAAGGGGGTTGCCTTCTAGGGCAAAAAACCTAAAATAAACATAATTTCTATCGTTACATCATCTGCCTATGAACGGCCCAGATTGACTAGAAATTACTATACTTTTACAAGGCAATTTTACATATGTTTTTAGCTTCGGGGGCATTGCCCCCAAAACCCTCGTCGTTGTGGGCTCAAAAGCGCCCGACGCCTCTGACCCCCATGGCAGCGATTAATTACGGGTGGTGTTGCCACCCCTTTTAAGGTATAGGGGTCCAATGTTGTGATACAAAGTAAACAAGATAATCAAGCTCCATACCCAACAATCTCCCACTTGGAGACTGATTGTAGAAACTCCATCGCTACTTCATTTGCTGGACAATGACTCCTCTTTGGACATGGTTGTTCCTCATCTTCATCATCATCCTTGAAGACTAATTGAAACTGAGCACATTCTCAGTTTCTCCCTGGTTACAAATTTTGTTAGCATATCTGCAGGATTCTGGCTAGTTTGTATCTTTTCCAGCCTCAACTCTCCATCTTCCAATACTGACTGTATGAAATGGTACTTGAGAGGTATGTGTTTAGTCCTGGAATGAAATGCTGAGTTCTTTTCAAGATGAATGGCACTTTGGCTATCACTGTATAACATGCCCATATCATGCTTCTTACCCAATTCATCCATAAACCTTTGTAACCAAATTATTTCTTTACTAGCCTCTATAGCAGCAACATACTATGCTTCTATTGTTGAAAGTGCAACAACACTTTGGATTTTTAAAACCCAACTGACAGTTGTTCCACCTATAGTAAATACATATCCTGTAGTGCTCCTCCTGTTATCTCTATCACCTACCATATCTGCATCAACATATACCTGTAGAGCAATGTTTGAACCACCAAAGCATAATGCTTGATTTGTGGTACCTCTCAAATACTTGAGAATCCATTTTACTTCCATCCAATGTTCTTTTCTTGGATTACTCATGTACCTGCTTACAACTCCCACTGCATGTGCAATATCAGGCCTTGTGCAGACCATTGCATACATTAAGCTTCCAACTGCTGATGCATATGGAACTTTAGACATATAATCCATGTCTTCTTGGGTCTTGGGGCACATCTCCTTACTAAGTTTGAAATGGCTAGAAAAAGGTGTACTAATTGGTTTTGCATTCTGCATATTAAATCTTTTCAACACCTTTTCTATGTACTCATTCTGAGACAGTGTTAATTTGCGATTTTTCCTGTCTCTAGTTATCCTCATACCAAGGATTTGTTTTGCAGCTCCCAAATCCTTCATTGCAAATTAATTTGCCAATTTTCTTTTAAGCACATTTATTTCCTGCATGTTAGACCCTGCAACAAGCATGTCATCTACATACAATAAAAATATAATATAGCTGCCATCATTTTTCCTTTTTAGATAAACACAATGATTAGAGTGACATCTAGTATAACCTTGTTCAGACATAAACTTGTCAAATTTTAGATACCACTGCCTTGGAGCCTGTTTTAAGCCATACAAGATCTTCTTTAGACTGCACACTAATTTTTCTTTCCCTTTGACCTCATATCCTTCTGGTTGCTCCATATAGATCTCTTCCTCCAAATATCCATGGAGAAATGTTGTCTTTGCATCTAACTGTTCAAGATGTAAATCTTCCGCTGCTACAAGACTTAAAATAGTTCTAATTGAAGTCATTTTAACAACAAGAGAAAATATTTCATCAAAATCAATACCTTTATTCTGTGCAAACCCCTTCACCACAATTCTATCTTTGTGCCTCTGTTTTCCTCCATCTTCTTCCTTTATCCTGTAAACCCATTTATTTTGCAATGCAGTTTTACCTGCAGACAACCTAACTAAGTCCCAAGTCTGGTTATTAATTAAGGAGTCCATCTCTTCGTCCATGGCTAGCTCCCACTTCTTCCTGCTTTCAACCTGCATTTCTTCTTCATAACATTCAGGTTCATCAGAATCAGTCAATAATAAATAATATAATGAAGGAGAGTATCGTTCAGGGGGTCTACTTATCCTGGTAGATCTTCTAACACCACTTTCAGGTGTTTGAGGTGTCTGTTGCTGTTGTGGTGGTTGTTGCTGCTGTGGTTGTTGATTATTATTATTTTCAAGCACCTTTACTTTTTCAGTTATCTCATCAAGAACCATGTATTCCTTGCTTTCTTTTTCCTGTTTCTTTTCCTGCAACTGATTCTTATATAAGACCTTTTAATTGAATATTACATCTCTGCTCCTAATGATTTTGTGATTTTCATAATCATATAAGCAATATCCAAAATCAGTAACACCATATCCAATAAAGGTACATTTCTTTGATTTTGCCTCAAGCTTTGTTCTATTTTCTTTATTAATATGGACAAAGGCCTCATAGCCAAAAGGCTTTAAAAAAGAGTAGTTTACCTTTTTACCTGTCCATGCATCCTCTGGAATACCACCATCCAAGGAACTTGAAGGCCCTATGTTTATTAGATAAAAAACATTATCTACAGCATCTACCCAAAATTGTAAAGGAAATCATGCATGCAACCTCATGCACCTTGCACGCTCCATGATTGTTCTGTTCATTCTTTCTGACACACCATTTTCTTGTGGTGTTCTTGGAACTGTCTTCTCTCTATGAATTCCATGCTCTGAACAGTACCTATCAAACTCTTTGCTGCAATATTCACCTCCATTGTCTGATTTGAGACACTTCAAATTATTTTTAGTCTCAATCTCAACCAAAGATTTCCATTTCTTGAAAGTATCAAATACATCAGATTTATTCTGAATACAATAAATCTATGTTTTTCTAGTTGCATCATCAATAAAAGTAACATAATAATGAGAGCTACCAAGAGATGAAACCTGAGCAGGTCCCCATACATCTGTATGCACAAGCTATAAATTTTTGCTCTTCTTTTCTTTCCCAACTCTGAGAAATCTAACTCTCTTTTGTTTTCCATAAATGCAATTTTCACAGAAATCCAAATCAACATTCTTCAAACCTGGCAACAAATTTCTTGAGTAAAGAATCTTCATTCCCTTCTCACTCATGTGTCTGAGCCTATGATTCCATAATCCTACATCTGCTCCTTTGGAAGTTAAAGCATTAACAGAGTTAGAAATACCATTTCATAAATACAATGTACCAACCTTTTCACCTTTTTCTATTACCAGCGCTCCTTTGGTGACCTTCCAAGTTTTATTTGTGAAAGTTGTCACACAACCTTCACTACCTAACTGCCCTGTTGAAATCAGATTTTTCTTTAGATCTAAAACATGCCTTACCTCCTTTAGTAGCCATTGGTTTCCATTCTATTTTTTTACAAGAGCTTTACCCATTCCAACAATTTTAAAGGGTTTATCATCACCCAAATGAACTTGTCCAAATCTCCTTGAACATAGTCATGAAAATTTTTCTTATCAAGTGTGGCATGGAATGAAGCCCCTGAATCTACAACCCAAGAATTAGTAACATTTTCTAAAGAAAGAATCAAAGCATCTTGTAACACATCACCTGTCACATTTGCTTCATGATTGTTTTCTTGTTGTGCATCTCCTTCTTTTCCCTTCCAAGATCTACAATCTTTCTTTAGGTGTCTTGTCTTTCCGCATTTCCATCACACTATCCCCGATCTGGACTTGGATCTGCCTTTCCTTGATTTACTGCGATAACCTGAGCTCTTTCCTCTTTCCATTCTTCTTCCCCTACACTCTACACTCAAAGCATTACTCGATGTCTCACCAGAGCTTTTCCGTCGCATTTCCTCGCTAAGGATAGCACCGAAAACATCATCAAACTTTAAAGTACTAGATCTAGAGACAGAGTTACCAATGGCCATAACTAAACCATTCCAGCTTTCTGGCAATGAGCACATAAATAAAAGACCCCTAACTTCATCATCAAATTTTACCCCTACAGAACTTAACTAACTGGTAATTGTATTAAAATCATTTAAATGATCTACAACAGATCCACCTTCTGACATCTTCATATTAAATAATCATTTCATAATAAATACCTTGTTTGAGGTTGAGGGTTTTTCATATAGTTTCACCAATGTCTGCATCAAACCCTCTATTGTTTTCCTTCGAAATATTGAAGGCGACTAATGCCACAAGGCACAACCATACTGTTCCAAGTGCCTTTCTATCGAGAATGTTCCATTTTGCATCTGTCATGGTCGCTAGCTTCTTTATTTTTATGCTCAATGGTAGGTATAGATCTTTCTAATACAGATAATCTTCCATATGCATCTTCCACAATGGGAATTTTTGGCCGTTAAATTTCTCGACCCTAAATTTAACATCTTCTGCCATTACTCCCACTCGAACTAGGAACCCTTCTTTCATGTGAGTTTATCAACCAAATAGACCTTCGGCTCTGATACCATTTTTTAGAAAATTATATATTATGGAGCAATGCAACACATAAAATATGCAGAAAATACAAGCACACAAAACACATAAAACTAGAGAGACACAGATATACGTGGTTCACCCAGTTTGGGCTACGTCCACCCCGAACAGCCAATCCTTCCTTTCTATTATCCAGCAAAAATGAAGAGACAAAACCTACAGCATATCCATTGTAATATCCTCTGTTCTCTCTCACAGTCTCCCTATCTGTTTCTCGCTCTGAGAATACACACATAATACACAACTGCAATACAATACCCTCATATATACAAGGGGGTTGCCTTCTAGGGAAAAAAACCCTAAACTAAACATAACTTCTACTGTCAGATCATCTGCCTATGAACAGCCCAGATTGACTAGAAATTACTATACTTTTACAAGGAAATTTTACATCTTTTTTTAGCTTCGGGGGTACTGCCCCTGAAACCCCCGCCAGGGAGGGGGCTCCGAAAAGCGCTGCCGCCCCCCCTGGACCCCCCATGGCAGCGATTAATTATGGGAAGTGTTGCTTCCCCTTTTAAGGTACAGGGGTCCAATGTTGTGATACAAATTAAACAAGATAATCAAGCTCCACACCCAACAGCTGTCACATGGGAGTGTCTTCTTATTGATGGAGTGTCCAAAGAGTATTTATATCCTTCCTTCTTGCAGATTTTTGTGAGGGAATCCTCATGGGGGAGCTTATACATGGACCTCACTTTTAGTCTACTCACTATGTATGGTAGGGAATGCATTTCTGTATTTTTTGATTACTCCATTGAATATTTGTACTTTCCCACCATGTTTGAACAGTGCATTGCTCCTCAAAAGAGAAAGAGTATCTTTGGATTCATGGTCACTTTAGGGTCAATGTTTATGATGATAGTAGCCCATATATACATAAATTTTGGAAAATGTATCGTTATTTTATATATCTACAACTAATATGTGTTGATGCTTGCTTCCCTATGCTGGGAGAACAAAAATATATAGCTTGTAACTTGTTGCAGGAGCACTTGCCTTATAAAATTCTCAACCAGCTGTTGGGAAAACTGTGTTGTATCCACCAGAGAGACCATATGTGTCATCCAAAATTGCACATAACCTTCAACCATTTTCTGATTTGGTTTCCATGTGGTGATGATGTGCCATTCATCTTGAATGGGATGGTTTGAGTTGGCATGACTCATGATTTTAGGGAAAGATTCTTTGGAGGTTCAATCTTCTTCTTGCCATTGGAGAGCAATCATGTTTCAGCCCATGGTTAGCATGCCCTCTACACTTATCATGAGTGGAGAGGAGGAAAATGTGGGATAGGCCCTCTTGCCTATCATGTACATTCATTCAGCCCACCTTCATTTTAGGAGCACAAGGTGGAGGAGACTTTTCATGAGTTACCATGTTAGAGGGTGACTCACTTCATTTGGATGATAGAATGGGTGAGGGAGGCACTCACCACCATGCTGGTCATCACTCCTACTTTGTGGAGGCCATGAGAGAGCTGGCAGGTTTCCCTTCACACTTTCCACCTTTGATTGATGCAGACACTTTGGTTTTTGACACTTGGGAGGGAGCATTGGATGACAATATATTTGCAAATTCTCTTGATGTCGTGATGGATGTTATTGATGATAGGCCACATGAGGAGGAGGGGAGATATTTTTCTCTCCTTATGCATTTTCTTGAGGACAAGCAAATATTTTATAGGGGAGGACTATAATGTTACCAAAATTTTAGCTTCTAAGCTAAATGGAACATTAGAGTTAGCAGCAGCTATAGCTCGTAAATAAATGGGTAGAAAAGCCCATAAGTCTCCTAAGGAGGATAAAAAACACTCCAAGTGTGAAAGGAGACACTCTTTATATCTTAATAAGACACCTCCATGTGTGAATATGGTTAAATTGAAGCTGCTTTGACTAAGTCAACATTGCAGTTTTAGTGGAGGAGGAATCCTAGGATGGATAATGCAATTTTGGAGGGAAATGTAACTTGGGTTAGAAGTAACCTAATTGAGTGGGGCCAAGGTCAAGAAAACTCATATCTTATTTAAGGAAGAGGATGGTAGCATTATTCATCATGTTGTAGATTATTATTCTTGGCTGCCAAGAATTGTTTCTTCTTAGCAAAGTTGCAGTGTTGTTTAGCACTGGGTGTTCCCGGGTGGGAATCCTACCTCTTTCCTTTGAGGAGCTCATTGGAAGAGTTTGTATTCATCATTCCACATAATTTTTTTAGGCCATGCTTCAGCCATCTTCATCAGCACAACTTTTTTGGAGATTGTGTAGTGTTGCTGGGTGCAGTAGTGGAAGGGATTGGAATCCCAACTTCTGAGCTAGTTTCTCATAGGAGGAAGGTTTCCTTCACTTGAGAGATATGTTTGGAGAGCTCCAGAGCTTATTTCAGATCTGTGGTATCATACCACACATTTCTCATACCCTCCCAGCATTTTTTCTGCTAGGGAGTGCGTTATTTTGGAGGTAGTGATCATTGCATGGTTTGGTGGCTCTGTTGCAGTGTTTCCTTGTGATTGAGAGGTTCATCCTTTCATGGGAGGAAGCCCTTGAGGGTTATACATCAGATCAGATATATTTCCAGCCTTCTATGCTCTTTTGCTTTAGTGTTTCAATGATTATTCAGTAATTTTCTGAAGATCACATTTGTATGCAGAGTATTTGACAAGAAACCCTTGTCGGGTTCTATTGTATTTTGTATGAGGAGACTAGACCTTTGTACTTAAGAATTATTAATTAATATATGAGTATATATATTGTTCTCCCATATTTTTATTTTAAAACCATATTTATACTGCGCAGTCCATTGATGCAACAACTTCGGTAAAATGCAGTTTGGGGTTTTTAGTCATTTTCAGCTACTCTAGTGTGGGAGATCTGTTTAACCCACCTAGTTTCATTTCTTTCTGATCTCCTCTTGTATTTAGATGCTAGATGGATGTATATTTTGGATCCAAGTGATAATTTCACTGTTTTATTGCATATGTTGTTGTAAATGCATTTTTCATGTATGATTCATGAGCAATCCTGAAAAAATAATATTACACCATTGGGGTAAATTTCTCTTAGTTATAGGTGTTTAAGCCTTTGATTTGATTTTTTTATCCACCTAGTAGTTGTTACTCATAAATATTAAACTTTTTCAAAGTCAAATTTGCAAAGACAGTGAGTTAAACAGTAGTATTTTTCTTTGTATATTGCGCCCAATGCACCCTTAGACTGGACACAGTGCTTTGCAGAGAACTATCTCCCTTCCTAGCCTGCGTTGCAGAGCACTGTCTCCCCTTAGATACTATGTTGACTCCTGAAAACACCCAAATTCCCTTTAATTTTCCTTTGAAATTTGCTTCAGTTTTGTTTGTTGCTATGCTTTGAAAATTTTAATCCTCAATTGACCAATGACTCTATATACTTCTTCCTCCTTTGACTGAAAATTTGTTCAATGTTGGTTTAAAAAAAAATAAAATTCTTTATCATTGAAAAGTTGATTTCAAATAACTTTTTATGGTCGCATTAAGAATCATTTACTTTCGAAATAGGAAATTGTCATAAAATCTTCATTTCCTTGATAGGAGAAACTAATGTTGAAATCCTCATTTTTCCTTCAAAAGAGAAATTTTTGTTTGTATTCTTCGTTTCTTGAAAGTAAAAAGCATTTGAATTGTTGATTTAGTGCACTTAGTTTCTTTTCTCCACTTATAACATTAACGAAACTGAAAAGAAAAACTTGCATTTGCATGTAGAATAATGTGTGTTTTGCAAAAGGAAAATTAGGAAATCTGCATTTAGTTTGAAATCATTGATTTGTTTTGTTCATTGATTTTTTTGCTCACAAATTATTTGCTCTCTTCCCTTAGTAGCTAGGTTTTTCTTGAAAAATTTGAAAGCGAAAGATTTTTTATCATTCTTAGCTTGCATTTTATGAATTTCATACACATCTTCGCAATGAACCTTTGAAAGGGAATTTTTTAAGCAAGATCGACATAAAATTAACTTCAATTTACCTAACAAAGCATTGGAACCATAACGATAACATTCAGAATTTCTAGGCTAGAGACTTGTTCCGGTGTCATAAAACATATCAGTTGTCATTAACTTGTCTGCGATACATTCCGAGTGTGATACCTCACTCCACGTACGTAATTATATCATAGCTCATCCATGTACTTTCAGGTATATCAGGCAATGTTACAGTATAATAAGTATAAAGGGGTGCTCTCACTATGCGGTTTTGCATCAGACATCGCTAATACTGACTTGGGCCTCCATGTACCTTCGAGTATATTTAGGAGGACAAATTTTAGGTGTCATGCATCCATAGTGAACCGAGTCGGCCGCCTTGAAATTGTGATACATTGAACACAGCATTCGGGGAGATTTCCTGCCTATACTTCTTGGTTCGCCAGGAGGTATTCTTCAGTTCACAGTTTTTGGTAAACCCTTTTGCCTAGCATTAAATTCTTTGTTGAGCCCTAAAAATGTCTTTTCTTTGCACCAAACTCCACTTCATTCCATTAATACTTTATCATTTATAGGCCTAAAAGATCAATAAGAATTATTAAAATCACTTTAAGAATACATGCAATGACTGACTTATTATACTTTTTTTGTTTTTGTTGTCTTAGTGATTTCTAAGCAAATTTAGCTATAGAATAAGGACATTTTGTAGCTAGTCATATGTTTCGTAGCCATGTTAGTGTTTAAACAGGTTACAGGTGTCATCTGAGGGAAAGACGTATATGGTTAGACTCCAAAAATCTCCTGCATCATTCCTTGTCATCCACAAGGACTGAGTAAAAATCTGGAAGTGGTTATGCACATGGACAAAGCTAAAAATCAAGAAGAAGACTTCTATAAGGATAAGGACTCTTGGTTTGCCTTCAGCAAAACACGAGACCTCAACAGGAGTTTTAGTTTGATTTTGATTATAAAAGACACCTATGCCTATTTCTACTCAATATTAGTTGTTTAGTTGTTTATAAAAATAACTCGGTGAGCCGAGAAAGGGAGTTGATGTTTTTAGTTTTCAAACACTGTGAAACTCTGTTTCTGGGTGTTTCTTTTAATTAAAGGAGTATAAATTTGATGCATGATATGAAGGCAACTTTAAGGAGTTAAATATTCGTGTGCCAATCTGATAGTAGAGAGCCCCTGCTATCTGAAGAGGCTTTTGCATACTTTCTAGATAAGTAACCTTTAATTATGTTTTGTTTTTAACTTAGGCAGTTTTCTGAGTTTATCCTTTTGCATCATGTTTTATGTCATTTACTTACGTCAAAGATCTTCATAATATTACAGTCAATCTTTTTCTCATAAGTTGTTCCAATATATCTCTAATACATGAATGAGATCTAGTTGTAGTACTTTGAGTTAATTGCATTTCAGTTCTGTTAATTGCATTTCAGTTTTGTTAGGTAGATTTTCTCATTATTTTATAAGCTACTCTTGTTCTCAAACTCTTCTAACACATCACTATTATATGAATGAGAATTAGTTATATTATTTTGAGTTATTGAAATTTTCTATTTTACAATTAGGTAAGAGATTCTCATGATTTTACAAACAGTCTTTTTCTCAAGTTGTTCCAAGAAATCTCCAGTTCCTGAACAAAACTTAAGAGTAATATTGTGAGTTGCAGAATAAGCTAATTCTAGTGTCATAATTTATTTTAGCATAGGGTTCCTTACTATATTACAGATGATATTTTTCTCACGTTTTTCCAATAGATATCTAACAATGAATAAGATTTCTCTGTGATGTTTTAAGTTATTGTTTTGTAAGAGAACCTCATCACATTAGAACTAATCCTTTTCTCAGTTTGTTCCAATATATCTCTAATGAAACGAATTGGACTAAGTTTAATGTTATGAGTTAATTTCTTAGCATCTTTACAATCTGTGGATTAGCATTCTCTATTCTTTTTTTTATCATTTCTAGATTAGAGTAGATCTTATTCTGTTTTAGTGCATTCATTAGCTTTTATTTTCTGTTAATTTAGTTTTTCCTTAGCATAAAAACATAAAACCAAAAACACTAGAAAAACACTAAACAACAATGAAGTAGGAAAAGGATACTTAGGCACATATGGTGCACTTCACTCTAACAGTTTACTAGCCCTGGTTTATAATTTATGTTCTCAATTTAGAAACACTAAATTGACTATACATTTTGGCGTCATTGCCGGGGAAGTGTAACTAGGTAGCCTTATTTCTTACCTCCCAAAAACAATGATATGCGTAGAGAAAGAGACTCAAGGGGTAGATTTATAAGAAGCAGAAGCTTGATTCCCAGAACACCACTCATTCCACCAAGACCAAGAGGTAGCACACCTCCAAATCAAACCTACATTCCATACTATACTGGTCATAGACTTCTAGAAGACATAAGATCAGATATTCCATCAGAAATATCTCCCACTTCATCTACTGAACCTATCATAGAAGAAGATCCAAGGACCCCTGCTGGAGACATAAACTTTTTCACTTCCACAGAGGAATCCACCATGGCAGAAGAAGGGGGAGGAGGAGTCTTTAATGGAGAACATACACTATTTGGAGGAGGTAGAGGTAGAGTTAGAGGAGAAGGAGGTATAGGTGTAGAAGGAGAAGTAGGTAGAGGAGAAGAAGGAGCAGAGGAAGCGGTAGAAGGGAAATGGGAAGCTCTTTTGGGTTCCCTATAATAGATGAAGAAACCAATGCAACTATGAAAAATATTTCACCCTCTGTCCTTCCAAAATTTTATGGACTCAAAAGTGAAGATCCTGAAACCTTCCTATTTGAATTTGAAGTCCTATGTATAACCTATGATTACTTACAAGATGCCCAAAAAATTAAACTATTCCCTTCAACATTGAAAGGACCAGCCTAAAATGGTTTATGAGTTTAATCAATAGTTCTATTAGGACATGGGAAGATATGAAACAAGCATTTCTAGAGAGATATTTGGATTATTGTATGCCAATCAACCATAAGGAGAAAGTGTTTAAAATCGTACAAAAAGAGGATGAAAATCTGGAAGATTTGTTGGAAAGATTTAACTATAACATCAAGAGAGCAAAAATGGAAAGCTTAGACCAAGATACTTTGAAAGCTCTCTTATTGAAGAAAATTAGGGATGAATGGCTAGATATCCTTAATATTATGGGAAAAGGGGATATATCTCAGCTCACATTACCTGAAATAGTTGAATTATGTATCAACCTTTCAAGAGGGAAATCTAAAACTTTAAAAGGACCAAGAGACTCTGCTCTTGCAAGGGCAAGTAAGTCTGCTTCTGGAACAGTAAGTAGGGCAGAAATAGGACATATGCTTGATGAATTCAAATTTGAAATTTTAGGGAGTCTTAGTGAACAAATAGACACCCTTAAATTACAAAACAAGAAAAAAGCTGAATATGATGCTTAGCAATCTTTTGTCCCAAATGTAGAAAGAAGCATGCCTTGAGAGAGTGCCCTTTGGATGAAAAAATAGTAGAGACTTGTGTAATTTGTTCAGAAAAACATGAGACCAAGAGTTTTCCTTCACTTCCTGGTCTTAAAGTTGTCTTTCAAGAAGAAAACCCTACAAATTCCATAGAATCTCTCAATTTTGTCTCTAGGAGGCCTTGGCAAGGACCTTAAGCACAAGGATTCAATGATCAGATGTATAATCAACCCCTACCAAATTGGAATTCTTGGCAGCAACCTTGGCCCCAATTCCAAAATCAATCTTAAACTTGGGCACAAGGAGCACAAAATCCCTATGGAAGATACTCTCAGTATTATCAATATCCACCATCTTATCCACCATATCCAAATTTCCCTCCTCAACAAAATCCTCAACAAAACCCTCAAAAAAATCCACAACATCAAAATCCACCACTTCCATTACCATTTCCTTAGAAAGAAAATCAGTTACCTGCCCAACCTATACCAAACCCCAATAATAAAAATCCTCAGAACACATACATGATAGAAGGTCAACATTTCCCAACCTATTTGATCACTCCTTTAGACTTTAATGATGTTCAACTTAGGTTTGGAAGAATACTTGAAAAGAAGAAACCTTATGTAATCATACAAGAGAAAAACAACTCTGAGGAAGATTCTCTACGGGTAAATGAAAGTCTTGAAAAGAGCACATCTTTTCAAGACCCAAATATTGAAAAATCAAAACAAAAAGAACCAATAATTTCAACTCCTATATTAGAGTAGCCATCAACATTCACCTCTACACCTCCCTTTCCAGAAATATTACAAATTGATAAGGGTGTAGAGAAACAAATTATGGTGCCTAATTATGATTTCCTAGATGAGCTAAGGAATGTTTGTATTAATATCCCATTATTACAGGCTATCAAGGAAATTCCAATCTTAGCAAAGACAATAAAGGAGTTGAGCATGAAAAAATAGAAAAAAGAATAAAAGAGACAAAGAAAATTCAACTGGCAGGAAAAATAGCAGACATCATGATGGGTAAGATTGCTATTCCAAAGTATCTAGACCCAGGAAATCCAGTTTTTAAAATACATATCAATGGAACTGAGATCCAAAACACACTTATTAATTTAGGAGCAGCAATCAATATCATGAGTAGACAAATCATGGATAAACTAAAACTTCCTAATCTTCTTTTTACACCCACATTATTACAATTAGCAAATAGATCTGTGATTAAACCTAATGGGGTAATAAAAGACATTCCAGTGTCCTTAGATTCGTAGGAGTACCCTGTGGATTTTATGATTCTAACTCCTAAAAATAATCTAGGAGGACATCCTATTATATTAGGAAGACCTTGGTTAGCTACAGTTGATGCCTTCATTAGCTATAGATCTGGTGATATGTACATCTCTGATGGTAGTTCAACCAAGAAATTTACCTTGTATCCTCCGGCAAGAACAATTACAGAGTTAGATGATACTCAATGGATTGAGGATGAAGAAGACATACAACCTCTCTTCACAATTTCAGAAATTAGTGAAGATAGCCAGATTCTAAATACCTTAGAAAATTTTGAATCCTCTTCAGAATACAAACATGAAAAATTTCAAGAAGGATCCAACATTGAGTTTTTATCATCAAGACAAATGTCTCTTTAATCTATGGATAAATTTGGCAGCTCTACAATTGAGATATTTCCAGGTAAAACTTTAAACATAAATAAGAACCTAGAGAAATTTCAATAAGAAAAGATAGTCAAAATATTACAGATACATTCTTCTTCATATGCATGGGAGTACATTGATATGAAATGGATAAACCCTAAGACTTGCACTCATCACATATACATAGAGGAAAATTGTAGACCAATCAGACAACCTCAGAGAACGATGAATCCAAACCTTAGGGATATTGTTAAAGAAGAATTGCAGAAATTGTTAAATGTCAACTTTATTTATCCCATTTCAGATAGTCAGTGGGTTTATCCTTTGGTAATTGTACCAAATAAAAATGGTAAAAGGAGGGTATGTATTGACTACTGGGAATTAAACAAAGCTACTCTTAAAGATCATTTTCCCCTACCTTTCATAGATCAGGTGTTAGACACATTAGCTGGGAAAAAGTAGTTTTCATTTTTAGATGGGTTTAGTGGTCATAATCAAATTCAAGTAGCACTTGAAGATCAAGAAAAAACCACATTTACCTATCCTTGGGGTACCTATCCCTACCGAGTATTTCCATTTGAACTATGCAATGCACCTACAACATTTCAAAGGGCAGTATTAGGAATATTTTCAGATCTAATACATGACTGTGTAGAGGTATATATGAATGACTTCACAGTCTATGGAAACACATTTGAAGAAGCCTTAGCAAACTTGGAAAAAGTTTTAAATAGATGTAAAGAAGCAAATCTTTCATTAAGTCATGAGAAGTGTTTCATGATGTTTACTAAAGGGATTGTTTTGGGGCATCACATTTCAAGAAATGGGATTAGAGTTGATGAGTCAAAAGTTGATGTCATCTCTAACTTATCTGTTCCAAGTTGTCAAAAATATGTTAGGATTTTTCTAGGATTTACAGGGTATTACAGAAGATTTATAGAAAACTTCAGCAAGATAGCATCTCCAATTTTTAAACTACTTACCAAGGACTGTGAATTCAAGTGGAATCCTGATTTCCAGTTAGCCTTTGAAACCCTGAAAACAAAAATCTCTGAAGCACCTATTTTGAGGGGACCTAAATGGAAATTACCTTTTCATATTTCAACAAATGCCTCAGATACAGCTTTAGAAGCTGTATTGGGACAAAAATACCTGATTCCTTATGCCATCTACTATACAAGTAAAAATTTGACCCCTTCGGAGTTAAATTATACTGTAACTGAAAAATATTTCTTAGCTTTTGTTCATGCCATAAATAAATTTAGACACTATATAACAGGCTATGAAACTTTTGTTCACACAGATCACTCTACAATTAAGTATCTAATGAAAAAATCAATTACTAATGACAGAGTCATAAGATGGTTATTTCTTTTACAGGAATTTAACATCACCATTCTAGATAGGCTTGGAAAACAAAATACAGTAGTCGATTTCCTATCTAGACTCCAAAACATTAAAGACAATACTCCGGTTGAAGATCAATTCCCTAATGAATATCTTTTTGCAATTTCTACTAAAACTCGGTTTGCTGACATTGCCAATTATCTAGTTTCAGGGAAATTTCCTTCAATTATGAATGCAAGACACAAAAGAAAGATCATTTATTACAGTGCAAAATATTCATGGGTTTCTAATGATTTATACAAAATAGGTCCAGACTTTATCATTAGGAGATGTGTTTGAGAAGACGAGATGCCTGAGATCCTCAAGGAATGTCATGATGAACCTTGTTGATCCAAAATCTTTTGTTTGAGATGTATAAAAGAATTAACATGTGAAAATTGTAGCTTTTAAACAAGAAACATTAAAGGCATAAGCGGAAAAAGAGAGAAGCAATTAACATCATGCACGAAGACACAAGAGTTGATATCGGAGTTCGTCCAGGAGGGACTATGTCTCCGGGCCCTGCTCTAATAGTGGGGAGGCCCTGCTTTCATTAAATGGAAAAATGAAAGTACAAGTACAAAATGAGGAATTACACCCTTATACCTGCCCAATCTGGAAATGGCCGAAAATTGCAGACCTCTGATGACAAAATGGGCAGCACCGTTGGATTTATGGCATCGAGTAGTGCTGAATCCATATAAAACTTGCCCCAATCGGACAAAGTGAAAATCTGGCCCCTCTGGAAAAATGGCTCAGATCATGGTTCTGCCCCCTCCTGCACACTGCTCAAGGTTCCACTGCCTCATTTTCCGTGCCCGCTCCTGTCCATCCTTGGGCGCACAAATGACTGAAATTTTATATAATAAAGCGCGGGCGGACTGTCCAAAGCCACCGTTGGACGAGTTGGTTGAAGATCCGCATTTGTTGGGCGGAGGTCGGGTGGTCAAATCCCGACCCCGCCATAAAAAGGCCGACTGCAATTAACTGCATTACATATTTTTAAAACCTCGTTACATTTTTACTTGGCGTTGAACAGTTTGATATTTTTTTTAAAATCCGTTTGAACCATTTTATATTTAAAACATCATTGATGTGATGTGGGGGGGGCGGACCCATATTGGGCGGCCCGCCCCGTATGCAAACATGCTGAGTGTAATAGTGGAGGCGGTGGTGGTGGGGTTAACAACCCCCGCCCCGTATTAATATGCGGTCGTTGTACAATGGGGACCGCGGGGGTGGCGGGGCTGACCACCCGCCCCCCAACACATTTTATTTTTAATATTATAACATGGATTGGCATGGGGTGGCGGGGTTGGTGGCCCGCCACCCTTATTATATATTTTTTTTGTTTTTTATTGTTAATAAAACAAACTGTCGTTTTTGAACCTTCGAATTTTTTACCAAAGGATGCTTTTAACGGTCCCACAAATTCGCCCGGAATCTGGCTAGGTTGGTCAGAATCCGGTGGCCGGGTTTCAGCAAAATTGTTGCCTCCTTAGTCTGCCACATCACGAAGTCAACCTCTGAACTTTGACTGCTCCTAACTCCTTCATTCGGACTCGGAATTGAGTGCCGTCTGCGCCGTTGGATTTAGAATTTTGAGATCTACAACTTGAACTTGGTTCGAAGGATTTTCAAACACTTTGATTTCTGAGCCTTGTACTTAAGTCATTTGTACCTGTACCTGTTTAATCCACCTGGATCATTCCTCCCCACTAAAGAGCTTTTGGACCCCAAAAGCCTCATCAATCAACAGGAAAGTGAGGGAATTGCTCCCTCACCTTCTCCTTTTCAAGCCATTTGGCTTTACTTGGGTGCATCCCTTTGAAACCAACACGAAGATACTCCACATCTCCTCGTCGCGAAGTCCTGGTCCTTCGATCGAGAATGATGTCCTCTGGCATTTCATCGAGATATTCTGGTGCAAAGTCATCCACTGTAGGAACTGATCCTACCTCCTCAGTGTCCATAATCAATGGGGGTTCATAAAGTTTTAGATTTTCAACATTCACAACTGAGTACATCTGCATGTATACCAGCAAGTCGAGTCGGAAAGCATTATTCCCAATCTTCTCCAATATGGTAAAGGGACCATACTGGATTGGTCGCAATTTCTTACCTTCTCCCTTCATTCGATCCTTGCTGATGTGGAACCACACTTTGTCGCCAACTTGAAATTGATGGTCAACTCGGTGCTTATCATGTCGGGCCTTATATCGGGCCTGACTCTTCTCCAACTGCTCTTGCACTACTTGGTGAATCGTCTGAATCTGCTGAATGAACCGTTGTGCTTTATCCCTGTCATCACGCCCACTGGCATCTTCATCCCTTCCATATATCATGTCGAAAGGGTCCTTTGGTAAGTAACCAAAGCATGTCTCAAAAGGTGAACGCTGCGTAGAGGAGTGCACTGCTCAGTTGTACGCGTGCTGCACATATGGAAGGTGTTCATCCCACAACTTGGGATGTTTGCTGCAATAGCCCCGCAACAAGTGTACCACGGTACAATTAACGACCTCTGTCTGTCCGTTGGTTGGATGGAATGTCGTGCTTCTCTTCAACTTGGTATCCATCATGCGCCACAAGCTGGTCCAAAACTCTCCAAGGAAACGAGACTCTCGATCTGACACAATCGACGTGGGAAACTCAAAGTGGACCCAAACATACTGAAAGAAAAGACAAGCAGTCTGCTCAGCAGTGACCTGCTTTTTACAAGGCATCAATATGCACATTTTGCTAAAGCGGTCGACGACAACATACAAATAGTCGTGACTCTTTCTTGACAAAGGCAAACCTCCTACAAAATCCATCGACACACTTTCCCATGGACGACCCGGAATAGGGAGTGGTGTGTAGAGCCCAAGTTTTCTATTAGAGGGCTTTGAAACAGAACACATCACACATCCCTTTACAAAACGGGTTACAATGTTTTTCATATGGGGCCAAAAACAAAACCTTTGCAAATGACATAAGGTTTTTTCAACACCAAAGTGACCAGACACAAGAGAGGTATGCGCCTCTCGAATTACATGTACTCTTTCTGCTGTGGGTATGCACAATTTACCAAGGTGATACAACAGCTTCCCCTGCAAATGATAGTTTTCCACCTGTGAACCATGAGTTAGTTTTGCATAAACTTCTTTAAAGTCATCATCGTTAGTGTATTGTTCAACATAACTTTCAAAATACAATGACGCATTATGCAAAATAATAGAAGCAACGATAGGAGGGCGAGAGAGCATGTCTGCTACTTTGTTACTAGTGCCCTTCTTATACTTGATTACCAGATGAAATTGCTGTAGGAACCCCATCCACCTGAAATGACGAGATTATTGTAGCTTGGTTTGTGACTGAAGGTACTGCAAGGGCTGATGATCCGTATGGATGATGGTCTCCTTGCCGATCAGGTAGTGTTTCCACTTTTTCACACTTTGGACCAAGGCATACAATTCCTTGTCGTAAGTGGGGTAATTTATTACAGCCTGGGAGAACTTATCTGAATTGTAACAAATCGGCTTCTTCTGCTGCAAAATTACAGCTCCCATGGCGTACCCACTGGCATTGGTTTCGATCTCAAAAGGCTGCTGGAGATCGGGTAAAGCCAGGACTGGTGCGGTGCTGATTTTCTCTTTCAGTGCTTCGAAGGCCTTCTGTTGTTTTCCTCCCCACTGAAAGGCTTGTTTGATACTTGTCAGAGTGTGTAAGGGTGATGCAATAACGGAGAAGTTGGCAATGAACCTCCTCCAGTACTGTATTGCACCTAAAAAACTACGGACCTCTGTTACATTTATAAATTACCCTCTGATATTCCTAAATTCAATGGAAACCCTGGAGAAGATCCTTCAACTCATGTCATGACTTATCAATTATGATGTTCATCAAATTCCTTGAATGATGATTATGTTTGACTACGTCTTTTCTAGCATATGCTTACAGGTCTGGATGCTAAATGGTACATTGAGTTACCTAGAGCTTCTTTTGACAATTTCATAGCCCTAGCTGTTGAGCCCCAAGATTGTTCTTTCTTTCATCTTACTTCACTCCATTTTCCTTTTTCCATTGTTATCCCAGGCCTAAATGATCAATGAAATTAGTTAAAATTACTTTTAGAATGAATAACATGGCTAACTTGCTAATTTTTATGATTTTGTCATTGTAATGCATTTTGAACTGAAACTAGCTACAGAATGCAGACATTCCGTAGCTAACTGCCAATTCTGTAGCTGTCTTCACGTTCAAGCATGTTCCAGGTGTCCTCTCAGGAAAATCCACACATGGGCATATTCCACATCATGTCCTCATCGTTCGTTGCTCACCATGAAGAATGAACCGAATTCTGGATGTGGTTTTGGTACGTGGGAACTCATTCAAGGAGGCAGACTCTTAATAGGACTAGGACAATCCAGATGTCCTTTGTCCCTCTACGCTGCCATATTTAGAGTTCTAGTACGATTTTGATATGAAAAGACAATGATCCCCGTATTGTTGCAAGTTCTGTTATGAAGATTTGATATAAATGCACTCGAGAAACCAAGAGGCTAGCTCTAGATTTTGCTTAGATTTCAGGGATTGACTTCTATATTTCTGAAGACCGAGAATACTCTGTTTCAAGTTATTTTCCTTTAATGAAGAAGACAACATTGCTTTGAATGCGTTGAGTTGATTTTGAGTTAGATTCCGTCTGGTGGTAGAGGGCCCCTGCCTCCTGCACGACTTTACTTTCGCAATTTAGATAAGTATCTTAGATTGTTTTCACGTTTTTGAAGTTTGAGTTCATATTTAATTTCATTATTCACTATAGCTATACTTGTTCTAAGAAACTCTTCAAAAATATCATGATAATGAATGAGAAATGGCTATAGTGTTATAGATTTTAATTGCAATTTCTTTTGTTCATTATCACAGTTGAACTTATTCTATGCAAACTCTTCCAAAAAATCCTTATGATGTCTAAGGCATGACTGTGATACTGAAAGTTTCAGTTGTTTGTTTACACTAAGCAGCATAGCTGATCTTACTCTTAAAACGCTCTTCCAAAATATCATAAAAATGGGTAGGAAATAGCTGTGATGTCTTAGTTTTTAATTGTAATTTCTTTCAGTCTTTATGTTTGCATTTGCATTGAATTATACAGCCAAGATTGTTCTAACAATCTCTTCCAAAATACCATTCATGATGGACAAAATAGTCTATAGAATCCCATATATTAATTGCATGATAACTTAGTTAGGGTACTCCGGAGTCAAATTGCATTCAATTCATGCTCTGTTATTTCGTTTTAAGTTTGATAATGGCTTGTTAGTTCAGCACTGTTTATTGTAGACTAGTGACATCTTAGTTTAGTTCTAGCTTAGCTCATTGTATTTACATTCCACATTTAGTTGTCATCCATTGCATATTAAATTACATTAGTTGTTAAACTTAAACACCACGGCCTTCATTATTTACAAAACCTCTTTTGTTCCAAATCTATAATTGACTCATAACCATCTGGACAGAAGACAGTATCATCCCAAGGCCTGAAGTACTTTTTCAACCTCTTTACCATTTCATAAACAAAGCCTTTCCTCAAAAAACTACTTTAAAAAGAAATCTATAACTTTTGAGTAAGGTTTAGTGATGTTAAACTAAGTTGCAGAATAGAATTAGGAGCCAGTCTTAGAGTAGAGATCTTATGATGTTACCAATTTTCTTCTCCAAATATGCTTCAACAAACCTTTAATCATGGATAAGATGTTGTATCATTATAAGCTGATTGTTTAATTGTTTAGTTAGGAGAATTTGTATACTTAGCTGCCCATTTCTCAAGCTCTTCCAAAATACCTTTAATGAAAGAATTGGACAAGTTAATTTTATGTTTTGATTCATTTTCTTGAAGTCATTATCAAGCTTTGTATTCTGCTTAGTCATAGTTTAGGTTTGATTCTGTTTCAGTATTTGCATTTGCATTTGTCATTTGTCATCAATAAATTAGGCTTCACTCTGTTTTTAACCAGCAGCTTCTTCCCACTAGCATCTAGTTCTTTTCCTTGTGAACATAAAACCATCAAAAGACCAAAAACATCATAAAACACTAAACACAATGCATTAAGAAACAAACACTTAGGCACATACAGTGCACTTCACTTCAGCAGTTTACCAACCCTGGTTGACAATTAAATGAACTCAATTTAGGAGACTAGGTTGAGCACAAACATTTTGGTGCCGTTGCCGGGGAAGTGAAAACTAGGTAACCTTTGTTTCTTAATTCCCAAAAACAATTATATGCGTAGAGAGAGAGACTCAAGGGGTAGATTCATAAGCAGCAGAAACAAAAATTTGATTCCTAGAACACCACTTGTTTCACCTAGACCAAGAGCTAGTACACCTTCAACTCAGACCCACATTCCATCCTTTACTGATCCTGGACTTCTAGAAGACCTAAGATCATATATTCCATTAGAGAAACCTTCCACTTCATCCACTGAACCTACCTTAGAAGAAGATCCAAAGACTCCTGTTAGGGACACAAACTTTTCCACTTCCACAGGAGAATCAACCATGGCAGAAGAAGGGGGAGGAGGAGTCTTTAATGGAGAACACACATTATTTGGAGGGGGTAGAGGTAGAGGTAGAGGAGAAGGAGGTATAGGTGCAGAAGGAGGAAGAGGTAGAAGAGAAATGGGAAGCTCTTTTGGGTTTCCTATAATAGATGAAGAAACTAATACAACCATGAAAAACATTTCACCCTCTGTCCTTCCAAACTTCTATGGAATTAAAACTGAAGATCATGAAACCTTCCTATTTGAATTTGAAATCCTGTGTAGAACTTATGACTACTTACAAGATGCTCAAAAACTTAAACTATTTCCTTCAACATTGAAAGGAGTAGCATTGAAGTGGTTTATGAGTTTGATCAACAGTTCTATTAGGACATGGGAAGACATGAAACAAGCAATTCTAGAGAGGTATTTGGATTATTGTATGCTAGTCAATCATAAGGAGGAAGTGTCTAAGATGTTACAAAAAGAAGATGAAAACTTGGAAGATTTTTTGGAAAGATTTCATTACAACATCAAAAGAGCAAAAATGGAAAACTTAGATCAAGACACCTGAAAAGCTCTTTTGTTGAAAAAAATTAGGGATGAATGGTTGGATATCCTTAACATGATGGGAAAAAGGGATATATCACAGCTCACATTACCTGAAATATCTGAGTTATGTATCAACCTTTCAAGAGGGAAATCTAAAACTATAAAAGGTCCAAGAGATCCTGCTCTTGCAAGGGCAAGTAAGTCTGCTTCTGGGACAGTAAGTAGATCAGAAATAGGACACATGCTTGATGATTTCAAATCTGACATCTTAGGGAGTCTTAGTGAAAAAATAGACACCCTTAAGATACAAAACAAGCAAAAAGCTGAATCTGATGCCTTGGAAATATTTTGTCCCAAATGTAGAAAGAAACATGCCTTGAGAGAGTGTCCTTTGGATGTAAAAGTTGTAGAGACCTGTGTCATTTGTTCTGAAAAACATGAGACCAAGAATTGTCCTTCTCTTCCTGGTCTCAAAGCTGTCTTTCAGGAGGAAACTCCTACAGATTCCACAGAATCTCTTAATTTTGTCTCTAGAAGACCTTGGCAGGGACCCCAAACACAAGGATTCCATGATCAAATGTATAATCAACCTCCACCTTGGAATTCTTGGCAGCAACCTTGGCCTCAATTTCAAAATAAATCTCAAGCTTGGGCACAAGGAGCACAAAATCCCTATGGAAGATACTCTCAATACTATCAGTATCCACCATCCTATCCACCATACCCACATTTTTATCCTCAAAATCCTCAACAAAATCCTCAACAACATCATCAGAACCTACCACATCAAAATCAACCACTTCCATTACCATTTCCTCAAAAATCAAATCATTTGCCTGCTCAACCCATACCAAACCCCAATAATAAAAATCCTCAGAATACATACATGATAGAAGGCCAACAGTTTCCAACTTATTTAATTACTCCTTTAGACCTTAGTGATGTTCAACTTAGGTCTGGAAGAATACTTGAAAAGAGGAAACCTTCTGTGATCATACAAGAACAAGATAACTCTGAGGAAGACTCTCTATGGGCAAATAAAAGTCTTGAGGAAGACACATATTTTCAAGACCCAAACACTGAAAAATTAAAGCAAAAATATCCAATAATTTCAACTCCTGTATTAGAGCAACCATCCACATCTACTTCTATACCTCCCTTTCCAAAAATATTACAAATTGATAGAGGTGTAGAAAAACAAATTATGGTGCCTAATTATGATTTCCTAGATGAGCTGAGAAAGGTTTGCATTAAAATTCCATTATTACAAGCCATCAAGGAAATTCCAATTTTAGCCAAAACAATAAAGGAGTTGAGCATGAAGAAAACAAGAAAAAGAATAAGAGAAACAAAGAAAATTCAACTGGCAGGAAAAATAGCAGACATTATGATGGGTAAGATTTCTATTCCAAAGTATCTTGACCTAGGAAATCCAGTTGTTAAAATTTACATCAATGTAATTGAAATCCAAAACACACTCATTGATTTAGGAGCAGCAATCAATATCATGAGTAGACAAATCATGGATAAACTAAAACTTCCTAATCTTCTCTTTACACCCACATTATTACAATTAGCAGACATATCTGTGATCAAACCTGATGGGGTAATAGAAGACATTCCAGTATCCTTAGATTCTTGGGAGTACCCTGTGGATTTCATGATCCTAACTCCTAAGAATAATCTAGGAGGACATCCTGTTATATTAGGAAGACCTTGGTTGGCTACAGCTGATGCTTTTATTAGTTGTAGATCCGGTGATATGTACATATCTGATGGTAGTTAAACTAAGAAATTCACTTTGTATCCTCCATCTAGGAAAATTACAGGTTTAGATGATACTCAATGGATAGAGGATGAAGAAGATTTACAACCTCTCTTCACAATTTCAGAAATTAGTGAAGATAATCAAATTCTGAATACTCTAGAAAAATTTGAATCCTCTTCAGAATACAAACATGAACCATTTCAAGAGGGATCCAACATTGAGTTTTTGTTATCAAGACATATGTCTCTTCATTCTATGGATAAATTTGGCAGCTCTACAAGTGAGATATTTCCGGGCAAAACTTTGAACATAAACAAGAACCTAGAAAAATCTCAACAAGAAGAGTTAGTCAAAGTATTACAGAGACATTCTTCTACATATGCATGGGAATACACTGACATGAAAGGGATAAGCCCCAAGACTTGCACTCATCACATCTATATAGAGGAAAATTGCAAACCAATCAGACAACCTCAAAGACGGATGAATCCAAATCTTAGGGAGATTGTTAAAGAAGAATTGCAAAAATTGTTAATTGTCAACTTCATCTATCCTATTTCAGATAGTCAGTGTGTTTCTCCTTTGGTAATTGTGCCAAAGAAAAATGGTAAATGGAGGGTATGTGTTGACTACCAGGAATTAAAAAAAGTTACTCTTAAAGACCATTTTCCCTTACCTTTCATAGATCAAGTGTTAGATACATTAGCTGGCAAAAAGTACTTCTCATTCCTAGATGGGTTTAGTGGTTACAACCAAATCTAAGTAGCACTTGAAGATCAAGACAAAACCACATTTACCTATCCTTGGGGTACCTATGCTTATCGAGTATTTCCATTTGGATTATGCAATGCACCTGCAACATTCCAAAGAGCAGTATTAGGAATTTTTTCAGATCTAATACATGATTGTGTAGAGGTATACATGGATGATTTCACAGTTTATGGAAACACATTTGAAGAAGCCATAGAGTCAGGGGGAAACTAAGGAAAACACAGATCAAACAAACAGGGGTGATAAACATAGAAGATGAGGAAACATCTATTGAAGAAGATGTTGTAGAAGATTTTAATGAAGAAACCCCTGAAATTGACCCTGCACAGCAAGAAGTTTATGACTATGTTGAAACATTGGAAAGGAAAGCTTCAGAGAGTAGAGATAGAACCACTAGTCCTCCACTGTCTGAAATATATGTATTAAGAAGAGATATGTATGAGCTGGAAGTACTTAATAGACATATCAGAACTGAGAATGATATTCTGAAGGAACAAGTCAAACTCAAAACCAGTATGAACTCAACCTTGTCTCTACAAATGGACAAAGTGGAAAAGGCTAATGAAAAGTTGAAAAAGAGGAACAAGAAGCTAATCAGAGCACTTACCAATTTAAGGTTCAAGCTAGTCATCAGGAAGCCCAGAAGACCTTTAACTTCCAGACAAAGAAGAATAAGAGGGTTGGATGTTCTTGCAGAAGTCTCTGAGTTTATGGAATAAGTTGCATGAGGACATGCAAGAAGTCAGTAGTGGGGGTATGTTGAGCCCCAAGATTGTTCTTTCTTTCATCTTACTTCACTCCATTTTCCTTTTTCCATTGTTATCCCAAGCCTAAATGATCAATGAAATTAGTTAAAATTACTTTTAGAATGAATAACATGGCTAACTTGCTAAGTTTTGTGATTTTGTCATTATAATGCATTTTGAACTGAAACTAGCTACAGAATGCAGACATTCCATAGCTAACCGCCAATTCTGCAGTTGTCTTCACGTTCAAGCATGTTCTAGGTGTCCTCCCAGGAAATGCCACACATGGGCATATTCCACATCATGTCCTCATCGTTCGTTGCTCACCATGAAGAATGAACCGAATTCTGGACATGGTTTTGGTACGTGGGAACTCATTCAAGGAGGCAGACTCCTAATAGGACTAGGATAGTCCAGATGTCCTTTGTCCCTCTACACTGCCATCTTTAGAGTTCTAGTACGATTTTGATATGAAAAGACAATGATCCCCGTATTGTTGCAAGTTCTATTATGAAGATTTGATATAAATGCACTCGGGAAACTGAGAGGCTAGCTCTATATTTTGCTTAGATTTCAGAAATTGACTGCTATATTTCTGAAGACCGAGAATACTCTGTTTCAATTTATTTTCCATTAATGAAGAAGACAGCATTTCTTTGAACGTGTTGAGTTGATTTTGAGCTAGATTTCGTCTGGTGGTAGAGGGCCCCTGCCTCCTGCACGGCTTTACTTTCGTAATTTAGATAACTATCTTAGTTTGTTTTCACATTTTTGAAGTTTGAGTTCATAGTTAATTTCATTAGTCACTATAGCTATACTTGTTCTAAGAAACTCTTCCAAAAGATCATGATAATGAATGGGAAATGGCTGTAGTGTTATAGATTTTAATTGCAATTTCTTTTGTTCATTATCACAGTTGAACTTATTCTAAGAAAACTCTTCCAAAAAATCCTTATGATGTCTAAGGCATGAATGTGATACTGAAATTTTCAGTTGTTTGTTTACACTAAGCAGCATATTTGATCTTACTCTTAAAACGCTCTTCCAAAATATCATAACAATGGGTAGGAAATAGCTGTGATGTCTTAGTTTTTAATTGTAATTGCTTTCAGTCTTTATGTTTGCATTTGCATTGAATTGTACAACCAGGATTGTTCTAACAAGCTCTTCCAAAATACCATTCATGATGGACAAAATAGGCTGTAGAATTCCATAGATTAATTGCATGATAACTTAGTTAGGGTACTCCAGAGTCAAATTGCATTCAATTCATGCTCTGTTATTTCGTTTTAAGTTTGATAATGGCTTGTTAGTTCAGCACTGTTTATTGTAGACTAGTGACACCTTAGTTCAGTTCTAGCTTAGCTCATTGTATTTACATTCCACATTTAGTTGTCATCCATTTCATATTAAATTACATTAGTTGTTAAACTTAAACACCACGGCCTTCATTATTTACAAAACCTCTTTTGTTCCAAATCTATAATTGACTCATAACCATATGGACAGAAGACAGTATCAGCCCAAAGCCTGAAGTACTTTTGCAACCTCTTTACCATTTCATAAACAAAGCCTTTCCTCAAAAGACTACTTTAAAAAGAAATCTATAACTTTTGAGTAAAGTTTAGTGATGTTAAACTAAGTTGCAGAATAGAATTAGGAGCTAGTCTTAGAGTAGAGATCTTATGATGTTACCAATGTTCTTCTCCAAATATGCTTCAACAAACCTTTAATCATGGATAAGATGTTGTATCATTATAAGCTGATTGTTTAATTGTTTAGTTAGGAGAATTTGTATACTTAGCTGCCCATTTCTCAAGCTCTTCCAAAATACCTTTAATGAAAGAATTTGACAAGTTAAGTTTATGTTTTGATTCATTTTCTTGAAGTCATTATCAAGCTTTGTATTCTGCTTAGTCATAGTTTAGGTTTGATTCCTTTTCAGTATTTGCATTTTCATTTGTCATCAATAAATTAGGCTTCACTCTGTTTTTAACCAGCAGCTTCTTTCCACTAGCATTTAATTCTTTTCCTTGTGAACATAAAACCATAAAAAGACCAAAAACATCATAAAACACTAAACACAACGCATTAAGAAACAAACACCTAGGCACATACAATGCACTTCACTTCAGCAGTTTACCAACCCTAGTTGACAATTAAATGAACTCAATTTAGGAGACTAGGTTGAGCACAAACATTTTGGCGTCGTTGCCGGGGAAGTGAAAACTAGGTAACCTTTGTTTCTTAACTCCCAAAAATAGTTATATCCGTAGAGAGAGAGACTCAAGGGGTAGATTCATAAGCAGCAGAAGCAGAAGTTTGATTCCTAGAACACCACTTGTTTCACCTAGACCAAGAGCTAGTACACCTTCAACTCAGATCCACATTCCATCCTTTACTGATCCTAGACTTCTAGAAGACCTAAGATCAGATATTCCATTAGAGAAACCTTCCACTTCATCAACTGAACCTACCTTAGAAGAATATCCAAAGACTCCTGTTAGGGACACAAACTTTTCTACTTCCACAGTAGAGTCAATCATGGCAGAAGAAAGGGGAGGATGAGTCTTTAATGGAGAACACACATTATTTGGAGGGGGTAGAGGTAGAGGTAGAGGAGAAGGAGGTAGAGGTGCAGAAGGAGGAAGAGGTAGAAGAGAAATAGGAAGCTCTTTTGGGTTTCCTATAATAGATGAAGAAACCAATACAACCATGAAAAACATTTCACCCTCTGTCCTTCCAAACTTCTATGGACTTAAAACTAAAGATCCTGAAACCTTCCTATTTGAATTTGAAATCCTGTGTAGAACTTATGACTACTTACAAGATGCTCAAAAACTTAAACTATTTCCTTCAACATTGAAAGGAGTAGCATTGAAGTGGTTTATGAGTTTGATCAACAGTTCTATTAGGACATGGGAAGACATGAAACAAGAATTTCTAGAGAGGTATTTGGATTATTTTATGCCATTCAATCATAAGGAAGAAGTGTTTAAAATGTTACAAAAAGAAGATGAAAACTTGGAAGATTTGTTGGAGAGATTTCATTACAACATCAAAAGAGCAGAAATGGAAAACCTATATCAAGACACCTTAAAATCTCTTTTGTTGAAAACAATTAGGGATGAATGGTTGGATATCCTTAACATGATGGGAAAAGGGGATATATCACAGCTCACATTACCTGAAATATCTGAGTTATGTATTAACCTTTCAAGAGGGAAATCTAAAACTGTAAAAGGTCCAAGAGATCCTGCTCTTGCAAGGGCAAGTAAGTCTGCTTCTGGGATAGTAAGTAGATCAGAAATAGGACATATGCTTGATGATTTCAAATCTGACATCTTAGGGAGTCTTAGTGAACAAATAGACACCCTTAAGATACAAAACAAGCAAAAAGTTGAATCTGATGCCTTGGCAATCTTTTGTCCCAAATGTAGAAAGAAACATGCCTTGAGAGAGTGTCCTTTGGATGTAAAAGTTGTAGAGACCTGTGTCATTTGTTCTGAAAAAAATGAGACCAAGAATTTTCCATCTCTTCCTGGTCTCAAAGCTGTCTTTCAGGAGGAAACTCCTACAGATTCCACAAAATCTCTCAATTTTGTCTCTAGAAGGCCTTGGCAAGGACCTCAAACACAAGGATTCCATGATCAAATGTATAACCAACCTCCACCTTGGAATTCTTGGCAGCAACCTTGGCCTCAATTTCAAAATCAATCTCAAGCTTGGGCACAAGGAGCACAAAGTCCCTATGGAAGATACTCTCAGTACTATCAGTATCCACCATCCTATCCACCATACCCACATTTTTCTCCTCACAATCCTCAACAAAATTTTCAACAAAATCCTCAACAACATCATCGGAACCTACCACATCAAAATCAACCACTTCCGTTACCATTTCCTCAAAAATCAAATCAGTTGCCTGCTCAACCCATACCAAACCCCAACAATAAAAATCCTCAGAACACATACATGATAGAAGGCCAACAGTTTCCAACCTATTTAATTACTCCTTTAGACCTTAGTGATGTTCAACTTAGGTCTGGAAGAATACTTGAAAAGAGGAAACCTTCTGTGATTATACAAGAACAAGATAACTCTGAGGAAGACTCTCTACGGGTGAATAAAAGTCTTGAGGGAGACACATCTTTTCAAGACCCAAACACTGAAAAATTAAAGCAAAAAGATCCAATAATTTCAACTCCTGTATTAGAGCAACTATCCACATCTACTTCTATACCTCCCTTTCCAGAAAGATTACAAATTGATAGAGGTGTAGAAAAACAAATTATGGTGCCTAATTATGATTTCCTAGATGAGCTGAGAAATTTTTGCATTAAAATTCCATTATTACAAGCCATCAAGGAAATTCCAATTTTAGCCAAAACAATAAAGGAGTTGAGTATGAAGAAAACAAGAAAAATAATAAGAGAAACAAAGAAAATTCAACTGGCAGGAAAAATAGCAGACATTATGATGGGCAAGATTGTTATTCCAAAGTATCTTGACCCAGGAAATCTAGTTGTTAAAATTCACATCAATGGAATTGAAATCCAAAACACACTCATTGATTTAGGAGCAGCAATCAATATCATGAGTAGACAAATCATGGATAAACTGAAACTTCCTAACCTTCTCTTTACACCCACATTATTACAATTAGCAGACAGATCTGTGATCAAACCAGATGGGGTAATAGAAGACATTCCAGTGTCCCTAGATTCTTGGGAGTACCCTGTGGATTTCATGATCCTAACTCCTAATAATAATCTAGGAGGCCATCCTGTTATATTAGGAAGACCTTGGTTGGCTACAGCTGATGCTTTTATTAGTTGTAGATCCGGTGATATGTACATCTCTGATGGTAGTTCAACTAAGAAATTCACTTTGTATCCTCCAACTAGGACAATTACAGATTTAGATGACACTCAATGGATAGAGGATGAAGAAGATTTACAACCTCTCTTCACAATTTCAGAAATTAGTGAAGATAATCAAATTCTGAATACTCTAGAAAAATTTGAATCCTCTTCAGAATACAAACATGAATCATTTCAAGAGGGATCCAACATTGAGTTTTTGTCATCAAGGCAGATGTCTCTTCATTCTATGGATAAATTTGGCAGCTCTACAAGTGAGATATTTCCAGGAAAAACTTTGAACATAAACAAGAACCTAGAAAAATCTCAACAAGAAGAGTTAGTCAAAGTAGAACCATGGGAATATTATCATCATCGTTCCCATCTTCCTTATTATGAAGAAAAAAATCTCAGTGAACTATATCACCCATCCATCAAAACTTTCTTTTCGAATTCTTTGCCAATTAATGCAATCGATTGCGAAAGAAATTTATCAAATATTGAAGAAACCATTTCTATCGATATTTCAAACAAACCTGGCGTTGTAGAAAATATTCATGTCGGTGTATCTTGTTCTCCATCAGAACTTGATTCATATCGCTCTCTATTTCATTAATTTCATGACGTATTCGCTTAATATTACGAGGAAATGCTAGGCGTAGATACTGGTATAGTTTAACATACTATTAATATGTATCCTGATGTAAAACCGGTGCGCCAACAACTTCATCCTGTTCATCCAAAGAAAGCCACTGCCATCAAAGTAGAAGTTGAAAAAATTTTGTGTGCTAGTTTCATTTACCCTATTCCGCTAACTGAGTGGGTTTCCAATATCATTCCTGTTATGAAAAAACAAGGAACCATTAGAGTGTGTGTCGATTATTAGGATGTCAATATGGCTTGTCCAAAAGACAATTATCCTACTCCCTTTATCGACCAGAATATTGACGGTGCTGGTTGCGAAATATTTTCGTTCATAGATGGATTTTCTAGCTACAATCAAATCAATATCCACCCAGATGATCAACATAAGACAACATTCATCTGTCCCTGGGGCACATTTTCATATAGGAAACTTCTGTTTGGTTTAAAGAACGCAGGGGAAACTTTTCAGAGAGCAATGGATTATGCTTTCAATGACATCAAGCACATTGTTCAACCATATCTAGATGATTTACCAGCGCATTCACGAAATCGGAATGATCACCTGATGCATTTGAGAGCCATTTTATTATGTTGCCGACACTACAAAATACGCCTCAATCCACATAAATGTGTGTTTTTTGTTGGTTATGGTCAATTACTTAGATTCGTAGTCTTAAAATAAGGAATTCGAATAGATCCACTGAAGGTACAGGCCATTCTTGATTTGCTTGCACCATCAAATTTACTTTAGATACAGAAACTTCTAGGAAAGGATAACTTCCTGAGAAGGTTCATTCCAAAATACGCCAAAATGGCTAAAGGATTTACTTGATTATTGAAAAAGGGGGTTCCCTTCCATTGGGATCAAGTTGTGCAAGCTTCTTTTGATGTTGTCAAGGACACTCTTGTCTAAACATCATTAATGTATCCTCCTAATTATCAAAATGATTATTTCCAATATATCTTCATGGCTGAAAAAACCATTGCTATGGTTTTGCTCCAAGTAGAAGATGGACTTGAACATCTGATCTATTATTTGAGTCGTAATCTCAATGATATACATAGAAAATATTGCCTTGGCAGTTGTTCAAGCCATCCAAATATTTCACCATTATATCCTGCTCCGAAAAACAACAATAGTTTAGGATTGTAACCCCATGACTTATATCTTATCACGTTAATTGATAGGGGGAAAATATTCAAAATGGATTGTCATTTTGCAGGATTTTGATTTGGAATTCATTAAATCCAAGTCAAAGAAGTCTTTAGTTTTGGTTGAGCTTCTTTGTGACCTTCCCTTTGATAACACTACAACTATGTCAGAACCATCAATTCCTGACAAGTCTCTGTTTTTGATCGGATCATCTGATCCTTGGTATGGGGATTTCATCATCTATCTCCAAACCCAAAATTTTCGACCTAATACCTCTCACTCTGAATAGTGATGTATTCGATACCAAGCCAAATATTATCTGATCATCGGCGATGTAGTTTATCGTCGTGGTGTCAATACAATTTTAAGGAGGTTACTCACTCATGAGGAGGCTGAAAAAGTATTAAATGATTTTCATGTTGGGGCTTGTGGTGGACACTTATCTAGATATGCTACCGCGCAGAAGATACTTTGCACCGATTACTTTTGGCCTACTATTTTTTAAGACTGCATCCTCGTAGTTAGAATTTTTCATGCATGCCAGATTTTTTATCGTAAAATCCGCAAACCACCAGCACTAATGCATCATGTTGTCTCTGTTGGACCATTTACGAAATAGGGTATTGAATTCATGACCTGTAACCCTCATTCATCTAGGGGGCATGGTTATATTATTGTCACAATCAACTATTTTACCAAATGAGCCAAACCGATGCCTACATTCAATAACACAGGAAAAACAATTGCATTTTTTTTCTTCAACCATGTTATTGCACGGTTTGGGGTCCCACGGGCTATAGTTACAGATCATAGGAAGCATTTTTGCAACCATATGATGTCTGAATTGACCACCAAGTTAGGATTGTCACATGATAATTCTACTCCTTATTATCCACAATCAAATGGACAAGTTGAGGCTATTAACAAAATTCTTAAATGAATGCTTCAACGAATCATAGGATTCTGTAAAAGGAACTCACATTTGATCCTGTACTCTGCTTTTTGGGCGTATCGAACCTCGGTGAGAAACGCAACTAGATTTACTCCTTTTCAATTGCTATATGGTCTAGAAGCTATCTTACAAATCCAATGCGAAATATCATAGTTAAAACTTGTGATAGACTTATTACCTGACACCTCAGAAGAAGAAGTGTGTCTCCTTAACCTCATCCATCTTGATGAAATGCGTCGTGAAGCCCAATTGGCCAAAACAACACATAAGAGACGTATAAAGGTGCAATATGAAAAAAACATCCATCCTCGCATCTACTCAGAGGGAGACTTGGTCCTTCTTTATGATCAAGAAGCTGATGTAATAGGTACAGGGAAATTCAAGCCATTGTGGCATGGCCCCTATATTGTCAAAATATTTCTTACTAAGAGTGCCTATGAGTTAGTTTATTATGATGGGATTCCTTGGCACAGCCTAGAAATGGGCTGTATCTTAAACGTTACTATGCTTAATCATGAGCGTAGTAATTTTTTGTATTATATTGTATATATGTTGTTGATTTTCATTCACTATCTTAATTTTTTTTTAGAGTTTTCTTGATGTTAGTAATCCACTTTACATTTTATCGTAGATGTATAAATCTTCAGAACCATTTGTTGGATATGCTGATGGTGCTAGTCATATTACACAGAATCTATCCTCTACAACGTGGGCCATTTCCACTCCGAATGGTGAGTTAGTGAGTTTTCAAGGGATTTGTATTGGTAGATCGACAAACAATATCACTGAGTATAGCGCGTTGATCAAACTTCTCTCTGATGCCATTTAATTTGGTATTAGCCACATAATAGTAAGGTTAGACTCACAACTTGTGGTATTACAACTTACTAGTGTTTATACTATTAGAAATCCAACACTTCTTAGATTGTTCCTAAGAGTTCGAATTTTGGAAAGACATTTTGATTTTGTTCAATATCAACATATTTCCATAAATTTGAACACATTGACAGATTCATTAGCTAATCAAGTTTTAGACAGACATTTGCAACATAGGTAAAGTAAAAGATTCACATCATTGAATATTATTGCACAATAAGCATAAGAAAAACTCTAAAATCATATAGATATATAGTTATAGGTTTTTACAAAATTTGTGCCCAAGACACATTGGTCATTTGACCTCAAAATGTATGAAAAATGTCACAAGTAAACTAGTGGTACTCATGGTAACATGCTATAGACCTAGCAATCCTAAGGAATAACCGCATCAACCCCTCTATGTGTTGTTGAAGCTCAGCTAGAGTCTCAGCCAAAACAAGGTCCTGAAGGACTACTCTCTCGACAGCCCTCTCTGTTGGCGCATCTTCTTCACGCTCTGGTTCCTCTACTGGTTGAACATGACCGATATCTGCATTACATCGAACATTTATTTTAGTCTTGGAAAGAAATCAAAACACCAAAGCATTATATAAACCTTAAAAAAAATCAAAAAACATGGTCAAATCATTCTTACCTATTGCACCCCACTGAGCACCTTCTGGTAATACTAAATTTGGATCTCCTCGGAAGTCGACGCTTGCGTATGTATACTCATCAATGGCGATGATCTGTCGTCGGAACCAAGCGAGGAATATAGTAGAGAAAAAAATGGTCGATTGGCCTGCATGCGGACCCATGAGTTCTACCCATCTCTACATTCTAGGATCTCTAGGACTAGATATATCCAGTGTTACATGGTGTGGCTACGTCAGTGGAATCCGTTACAAAGCGAAGGATATAAGGATTGAACCATAAGTGAAATTCTTCTTCCTTCCTCCCTTTGCTTTGTTCAGTTGTTCCTTTATCTAAGATAGAATCTTCAGACTAGTTGAAGACTATTGGCTCTAAGCACTCTAGCATGTACTACATATACGATCTATTCGCTACATGTAGTGTAACGGTGCCAAAAATTTTAGTGATCGTGAAAAGGATGGTTCTCAAAGGAAAATTCCTGACATCCCGGATGTTTATTTTTCCATCTTTGCTAGTTTATGCCCTTGGATAGCAATATTTCATAACATAATCCCTCACTGTCTCTCCTCCAATGGTAGACCCTGTGAGAGAAATGGGCAAACCTCTCCTCGAAAAACCTATTAGAAAATACACGCCCTCAACTGTTATGGGAACCATTTTTTTCTCAACGTGAAATGCCTCTATTGTTGGATCCCATGCTCAAACTAAAATCCAATATTTATATTTTCTACCTCATTCCTAAAATTTTGAAGTACTTAAGTAGTCCACAATCTCTTAGGGCTCTTGTAGTACCCGGATCATTCAAGGCAATCATATCTCGTTCTTCATGTTCTCTTTCCCTCCATTTAATTGTCATTATAATCTGATGGAAACCTGAAATACAATCATAAGATCCATTAGATTCCATTCATTACAAAAAACTAGGAAAATTTTGGGCACAACGTGAAAACCAAAAACTTGAATTGCACCCAACACACTCCCTAGGCTAAGACGGTACGTTGCATATGCAGGTACCCTTCACTGTACCTGCTATGCAATGCATGTTTCGACATTCAAGGGTGTGTTGCCCTCATTTTGGGAAGAATTTACCCCAGGGGCCTTAAAACCCTACAAATACGCAAATAATGGAAATGAAATGAATACCAAATGCAAAGGAGGTTCATGTTATTAACCTGGATCAAACGGCGATGAAATCCGTCCACAGAAACAACTGCAATCGACGACTAAAGTTTAGGGGCAAAATCAGGTTCAGAGATCCAAAATGCAAATGGTAACTATGGAATGGTAAAAATGAATAGTGAAACTACTTTTTATAGTCATTTAATTGTTTGCAAGTTAAATTTATTGCTATGACTATAGTTTTATTATTTTTTTATCATGAAACAGGTATTTTTAATCCATTTGATGTTGTTCTGAATAGGAAATAGAACTGATCAACAAATTAGTCGTGCAGATTTATTCAAAGAATGACTTGACCAAAAAGAATACATTTTCTCCTTATTTTTCGAGCTTTGTTAAAAACGAAAAAAATATTTGAAGCACACGTTTATCTCTTTTCCAAGCTTTGATAACAGCGAAAAAGGAACCCTTGGAGTCTTCTTTCAGCTCTTTTCAGACTCCGGTAATATGAAAATATTTCCGAGAACTTTTCTTTTTGAGCTCGTTAAAGTAAATGAATTGATATCTACTCAGTATACGTTTAAACCTTTTCCGGAATGAGGTAGATTATTTACGAAAAAGGAAAACCTTGGTTAAACATGACCAAAGAGGTTCTCTCAGATATTATTTTACACTTTTTCAGATCTAAGTGACAAATTTACAAAAAAGTACTTTTGGAGTTCTCTTTCATCCTCTTTTTCAGACTCTCTAAATATGAAAAAGGACTGGGCTATCACTGTCGTTAAGCTCGTTAAAAGATATAAATAGCGACAGGCTTGTGGATCATGGAAAGAATCGAGTTTCATTCATTGCTAGACTCGTTAAATTATTAAATAGCGATACTTTATTCGCTTGAAGGGTTGAATTATAGATCAAGAAAATGTTATCCTTCTCAAGCTTGTTAAAAAATAAAGAGGTACTGGTCGAAAAATGACTAGGGAAAATTTAGGAAAAGTAAGCAAAGTTTCTTTTTGGTAGCAAGTCACTCTTGAACATGACACTTATTTCACTCCATTTCTGTGACTGTTTGGGTTAGGTAATCATCTTGACGATTCAGACGCACTTATGGTTCATCATACCTTCACTTCGATTTTGGGTCAATGCTGCCAACTCATCATAGTGTCACCGATATGTTCAAGAGAATTCATCTAGTGATTTAAAACTCATCCTTCTGCAATACTCATAAACCTTCATTTTCATGATTTTCATCCCTGAAAATTGCTATATCAAGTCATACCCTTGTCTTCGAAATCAATAACTCCAGTTATGCAATAAGGTGACTTCTTGTCGAAGACAAATAAATATCCAGGAATTTCACTTAGAAACATCAGATTCCAGTACCATGAGGCTTGTTACAGCATCGACAAGATCCTTTCTTCCGGACTTTTGACCAAAAGATTTTGTTTAGCATTCGACATCAAATCATCTACTCACGCCTTACAAAATGTACTGCAATACCTTAAGGTCCATTGACATTAATGGTGGTTCTCTTTCATTTTTTAATAGCACACATCATTGGCTGGTAATCAAATGATGTATTTTCATGTTTGACTACAAACCATATATTCGCATGACTAGACTTGTACCCGAATGATCGAGCGAACGAGATAAGAAGACCCTGGATCTAGTTTCAACCATTCGGGATGTGATTTCAAGACTATTGTACACATCATCTGTATGGTGACCTTACATACAGATTTTCATCCAAATATGGGCCTATATCTGTAGGCATGTCTGCATCTGGGAAACATTCCAATGAAGATGACTTACTGAATTATGTACATGTTATTAGATTTTTTTATGTGCTGAACATGGGAATTCCTACCCTAAGAAATTATGATCAAAGAGGATATATCATGATGTAATGTATTTTAATATTGATGCAGGTGACCACTCCGCTTTGTTTCCAAGCCAATCACAGTGTAAAGCATCTCAGTCAAATGTTTTTATCATTTGGATCTCATGCTTTAGGGGGAAATTGTTATAGGTAAATTTGGGCACCATTCCCAATGACCTAGTTAACTGGACATCATCTCCAGGACCAATGATCATGGGTTTATCATTCCCTATCATTTTATTTGCTACATGCCCTAAGACAAGAAACAAGAAAAATCAAGCAAGACTTTCATCAAGCAAAGTTTTCCAAGGTTTGAAGCTTATTATATAGAATATGAGAACTCACCAATGTAAGCACTAAGGGGCCTAAGTGCGTTGCATATGCAAGTAGCCCCATGCAAGGCTGATCTACAAAGCACATCCTGATATTCACAGGTGCGATGGTCACATTGGGAGAAAAATTCTCATTGTTTCGAAATCTCCACTTGGCCAGTGCCTTTTAGAAGAGTTCACATGTGTCAAGATTCAGATCCAAGTGTCCATTTTACATATACATGACTAGAAACATGTCTTTCCTATTATTGGAAAGTCATTTATTTCAAAACAACCTACAAATCATCTATAAATTGAGCACAAATATAAGTGCTTGAGAAGGAAGAATTTGAGTAGAGAAATGCTAGAGAATTTTCAATTGAGAGCTAGATTTGTGTAGATGTTGCTGGAGATATTTATAATGTGATGAGGCTTGGGAACATTGTTGGAAGGTCACTTCAAATTATTCATTAGGTTGTAACCTCTCCTTCTATCATAAATTAAGAGTACTGCTTATTTTTCCCTATATGCATCTGTATTGGCTTTGATTTTCCATATTACAAGGTCTTGGTTGATGTATATGGTTGATGCTTTAATGATTTAGCTAACTAGATTGAATATATATCTACATTATTGCATCTTCTGATGTTTTAGTGTTCTTTCTTGCAAGAAACATTCAACCCAAAACCTCTTGAATTTGAAGCTGCAACAAAAGCGACAGAAGGAGCCATTTGGAAGAAACTGATCAAGTAAGACTCCAATCCTCTTTGTGTATCTATTCTGAGTTAGGAAAAATAATCGTATAGTTTTTCACTTGTTTTTCTAGACTAGCACCTATCTAGGGAAGTGTGATTTATCCGTAATTCACAATTCTGGCCCAACAGAGAGGATTTTCCTACATAACACCATCCATGAACGAAAATATTTCACATCCAACACAATCGTCAATAATATGGTCGATAAAGGCAGTAGGATAGTTGTCTTTTGGAAAAGCAAGATTGACATCCCAATAATCGACGCAAACTCTTATTATCCCTTGTTTATTCATAACAGGAACAATATTGGAAACCCAATCACTAAGCGGAATCGGGTAAATGAAACCAGCACCAAAAAATTTTCAACTTCTTCTTTAATGGTAGCAACCTTCTTTAGATGAACAGGGTGAAGGCATTGACATACTAATTTGACCTCAGGGTACATTTTGATTGTGTGTTCAAAAATACTCGTATCTATGACTAGAATTTCCTCGTAATAACAAGAAAATATATCTCAGAATTCACGAAATAGAGAGCAATAAGTTTTGAGTTCTGATGGAGAACAAGACACACTGACATGAATGTTTTATACAACTCTAGGCTTGGTCGAAATATTGATAGAAACAGTTTCTTCAATATTTGATAAATTTTTCCTAGATTCGATAGCATTAATGGGAAAATAAATCGAAAAGAATATTTTGATCGATAGGTGATATAGTTCAATAAGATTAGCTTCTTCATAATCCTGAAGATGGGAATGATGATGATGATCATCCCATGGTTCTCCTTCTGGCATCATGGATTCCAAAATACTCTCATCAGTCAAGAAAGTGGATGAAAAAGGATCAGATGGAATGCCAAAATCTAATGAACGATCAACCCAAAGTATGGTGATGATGATTTCAAATTCATCACCCAAGCCATGTATATTGGTTGTTATGCCAGCTCAATGGGGTTGGGAGGAAAAAATTAATCCAAGGTAACAACTTCAGAATCATCTGTAATCTTCCTTAATCCATATGGAGTGGAATATATCATGTATCAGGTCTCTATGATTGCAATCTTTGTCGACGTTGCAGACGGAATTAATGCAAAGGTACCCATTAGGGAAGAATCCTTTAAGAGTCCTACACCAATGTTCTGAAGTGCGATTTGGGGTGCGTGATGCTTCCAGTTACCTGGGACCTAGAGGAAAATAAGGAGAGTTGATTGATGATTGTGATAACACCTTATGAGGAAAGGCGATCATTCTAAAATAAGTAGATACGATCGCAGTCATAGCATATACCCATGGCCTTCCAAGTAAAATGTTGTAGTTAAGGGGTTCGCCGAAAACCTCAACTTCAACAGTTACATTTTTCCCCCATAGTTCAACATGTATGTTATTGATGATACTTCAAGGCTTATAAGTATGACCGTCAAAAGCTTTCAACGTCATATGCGATTGAGATAGGCACGGTGAGCGAAGTGACTTCAAGTAGTTTCGAGACATAATGAAATTAGATGATCCTTCATTAATAATAGTATGATGAATGAGGTGATTGAGAAAATTTACTTGGATGGAGAATGCCAATTCTGTCGATAATTGTGGCACATAGGCCGTATGATTAAAGACTGTGAGATTGGAATCTTTCAGGTTGATTCCACCAATTTCTGACAACAAAGCCTGCTTTTGGGAGGGAAAATTTTGAAGTACCTCAAGCATCGACATAGATGAAGTGGACTGAGCCAAATATTCAACTATATTATAATTTTTAGCAGCTCAGGTTTGAGGATTGAATTTTGATTTATGGATGACTCCCTTTGGTGGCTTTATTGTTAATTCAGGAATAACAGTTGGCAGAATATATTTCTTGGAAGGATTTTTGATCAAGGTAGTAAGTTAATCAATCACCTAAACACTGTAATCTTTATTTTGCAATAACACCAAAAAATTATTTTTTGGCTTTGTGATAGATATCATAAGAACTTGGGAACTAGAAGTTGGATCCGTAGTAACCATATTTGTGTCTGGATTCGGAAAAGGATATGTCAACACATCAAATGTAGTCAAGGTCTTAAGAAATTTTGAGACTTTGGTGTGGTGAGGACAATCTTGAACAAAGTGCTCCTCATTACATATTATGCAAGGGTAATGAGGTTTCCGATTATTTCCAGATGATTGAACAGATGATCATTCCTGCGGGGTTGAATTTTTATTTTTCTTTGCTTTCCCCTTTTTCTTACTTTAGGGTTGTTTGTCACCTTTTCCTTTATCAAATGACATGGCATGAATTTTGGATGAAGGTGCAGGATCAAATGTAGTAGAATGGTGATGTTTTGCAATACCTATGATAATGTCACTGGCATGAGATTCCTTAGATGGAGGAGGAACATTAAACTTATATCGTGACGTGTTGGGAATTTTCTCATAGAGCATGCCAAACTAAGTATATATCAAATATAAGTACTGGGCACAAGAAATCACCTACTCTTTATTGAAGATGCCACCCTTAGCCACATCCTCAGTGATAGATGGAAATAAGGACTTATTAAACCACTCATCAAGAAGTTAACCAGGAACAAATGTCTTGACCATTCTACGACGACGATGCCACTCATGAATATGATCAGAAATGTGAGTAGCATTAGTATGTTTAAAATTTTTCAGGAGTTCCGTTCCAGTTTCATATTGTGTGGGTAACTGAAAGTGGGTCAAAAATATAGTAGCTAGGGCTGTGAAATTATCAAATGAAGCCCTTGGAAGTTCAATGTACCATTTTGCGGCCAGAACAGTTAGCGTACACTGGAAAAGACGCAGTCGAACAGAGTCATCATTTAAGGAGTTCGATGAACACCACAAATGATAAGTCATAACATGTTTTGATGGGTCTTCTTCAAGATTTCCATTTAACGTAGGAATATACGAGGGAAATTTATATGGTATTACCGACCACCAAGGAGCATAATTGTAATATTCCCAAATGGGAAAAGCAAAAATATAATGCACAAAAATGGAAATAGCAGTGTAAATCAACAAATCAACAATGGAGAACAATATGGAGCCATAAAAATATGTATAAGAATAGTAAATAAATACAAAATAGTGAGGCATAAATCATATGCAATGAGGAAACAAGCCTCCCATAAGCAATAACTCCTGAGAGAGATGCTATAGCACAGTAATATTAATCATAACTACAGCTGGAGATCATACAATGATATAAAAATACTGATATAGACCCCAATATATTCTATACATACATATCTGGGCACTAGATCAGCTTTCCAAGACAACCCAAGAGGGTTTCTGGAAAATGCACAAAATATGCCAATGTAAGTTGTAGCCCGAGGGGTGAAGGTATGTTGTAAAAAAAAAAATGAGAAGATATGGCTGAAGCTTATGTAGAAACCTACAACTCTTCTCCAATAAATCCTTCGGATGAAATAATGGCTCCTCCACTGAAGAAATCACCTCCCAAAACAACCACTGCAACCACCCCTGCAACTCCTCCCTAAAATAATGAAAATCCGGACTGAAATTGCGTTGTAGGATATAAATACTCCTTGGCCTAATGGAAAATATGTCAATAAAGCTCAAGGGGCTTCTTTACAGGCCTTCCAATGGATGGAAACCTTCCTCCACTACAAAACTAGCTCTGAAGTCACCCAATATAATTTTCCACTACTACACCCTACAACACAGCACAATACTCTGCAGAAACTACATTGATGAAGAAAGTTGTAGCTTGGCCTTAAGCTTGACTGTGGAAATGTAGTGCAATACTTCTCTAAGAGGCTACCTCAAGGGAAGAGGTGGGATTCCCGCTCGGGAACACCCTGTGCTAAACAGCTAAAGAATGCAAGAAGTCTAAATAGACCATATAAAAAATAATAATCCCAAAAAACATCCCCATATGGCTTCCATCCTCTTCCTTATATAATTTATGAGCTTCCTCACCCTTGGCCCCACTCAATTAGGTCACTATCTCCATGTAGTCAATCTCCCTCCAAAACTATGTTGTCCCTCATTAAATGTCCACTCCTCCATAACAGCGTTGTTGATTTGGTCAAAGTTGACCTATTCAACATGCTCCATCCCTTGTTCACACTCAAAGGTGATTTATTTAGCTACTTATATGGTCTCCTTTCACACTCAAATTTTTTTATTGTTTCTAAGGAGATTTATGGGCCTCCCTACCCACTTATTCACCTACCTAGTGACAAAAAAATCTATAATATTCCATTTAGCTGAAAGCTAAATTTTTGGAATATTACAGTCCTCCCCTCCAAAATGTTTCTTGTCCTCAAGAAACTATAAGGGATAGGAAAAATTATCCCCTCCTCCTCTTGTGGCCTCCTCATAAAATAGCCTCCACCATTGCTTCAGATATTCTACAACAATTCTGTCTCCCAATGGTTCCTCCCAAATGTGCAAGTTGGCCTTTGGTGGATAAACCAAATAGCTCTCATCATGAGAAAAGGGAAGGTCTATATGGAAACCTTCTTGATGTCCAATGGCCTCTTCAAGATAATAGTGATGACAAGAATAGGGGATCTCAGTCCCAATGAGAGACTCCCATCTCCAGGCTATCATCCAAATGAAATGAATCACCTTCCAACATGGTAATTCATAGAAAAGTTCCTTCCACATGTTCATGAGAGGCATCTCCCAATTGATCCATACAGTCATATGTCTCACCTCATAAAGAAACAAGTGATCTATTGTAGTGGCCATATCATCTCCCATACTCCCCTTGAAGCATGAAGCATAAAAAGTGTGGGAAATTTCATTCCCAATGGACACATCCAACCAATGTGCCTTCCATCCAATCATATTCCCAACAAAGATAAGAACATCATCGACATATGGGATCAACATCAAAGTCATGCTAGCTACCATGTGTAGTACTGGGGAAGGGAAATGGTCCCTCAAGTGCAACCAGTGCATTATTTCTCCTAACTGCCATAGAATATGATACAAAAAGTGTTTCCCCCACCACTTGTTTGCTACCCCATTCTTCTCACATTCTTGGAGAAGGTGTATGATGTTGGGCCTCAATGGGGTACACCATGAAGAATACATCATCTCCACAAAATATTCTAGGTAATTTCCAACATCATCACTGCTCATGGCCCCAAGTAGACCATGAAGCCAATAATAAAGAGTGCCCCCTTTTGGAGAAATTCCCTACACATGAGTGGTATGAAAATGCAAGTATATAGTAAGTATATCATGATTCTCAGAAATAAAACCCTTACTATACACTTGTTTCAAGCTATTGAGGTAGCTCATGGATGATCTCCCTCTCACACCCAATGAGTAAGGAGGTGGTGATGATAACTCTTCCCAAGGGTTGTGTTTCTCCTCATCCCCCAAACAATATAGGCACTTCCTCATATGATAATGCATCTCCTCTTTGAAGTCTTCCCACATGAACCCATCCAAAATAGTATGGTATGCTCTAATGAAATCAGTGGGGTTGGAGAGAAAGATCTCATAGGCTGCATGTAGTAGTTTATCCTTGAGCTTTAAGGCTCTAGTCAAGAATATCCTACCTTGATAAAATATGATCCCATATCTCATCGTATATCTCCCATCTGAAAACTGGTCATCAAGTATCCTACATGTAAGGATATCCTTGGAGTATTCCACCAATATATGGGACCTCGAATAAGGATCTAAACCCTCTAATGACAGCGTTGTTGATCTATACTATATAGCCCCTATCATGTGGTTTCCCTCTTCTTGGACATTTCCTATGCCAAATTCAAGCACCGCTATGCTGCTAACATGTTCTTGCTACACCTCTTGTAGCTGCTCATGCTCAAGTGAAGGTTGAGGCTTTTGGAAGCTAGTCTTCCATAGGAATTTATCACCTATCCAAAATATTCTAAGTATGGCCAATGCATGCATGAGTGGCCACCATCCTCTACCAAATGAGGAAGATTCCTTCCTATGTGGAATTATCCTCCTGTTCTCCAATGCCATGGAGTGGTCTCCTTGCACCATGATGGTGTCATCCTTCATCCCAGAAAACTCTTATCCGAGAGCATAATAGCTGATGAGAGTGGGTAATGATGATATAGGGAGAATGTATCCATCCTCCTTGAGCCTACCCAAGATTCTTTGTGTTGTGCCAAATCCTCTCAAGGTTCTCACCCCTCCTGGATCAATGAGTGGTGCAACTTATTGTGAGATTTCTCTCATCTCCTGATCTAGTGGCCTCCCAGGTGGAATGCCTCCATGTAATGAGACATCAAAGTCTGAAGTAGATTGTCTAGGTGAGTGGATTGTTTTTTCCCTCCTTTCATTGCACAAATCAATATCATTCTTCTATATATAAACCTCCTAAAATAAACAAGGGTGTATGCTCCCCATAATTTGATGTTGATCCACCTTTTCTTTCCCTCCTTTTATCAAGTTCTTACTGCCCATCACTACTGTCACATGCTACTCCTTGGGAACTTTTTGCAAATATTCAAAAGCTCCTCTAATTGAAGCAATAGATTCATGCCCATCTCCATGTGGTGATGGTTCTCCTCCTAAAGTGATAGTGTTGTTACTTCCTCTCTTCTCTTCCTCCTCATCAATATTTGAGCATACCTCATCAACAATGAGAGACCCTAGATCTTGGTCTTCCCTTAAAGGAGAAATCTCCATGTCTTCCCTTTGAGAAAAAATCTCTTCCTACAATGGGGATCTTTCCCTTGGCAAGGAATCATACAAGTTTCCATCCCCCTCAATAGAAATTTGGAGTGGATTTGGTATAATGGATCTTTCCAACTCATGCAAAGGTTTTGAATGTTTAGGTTTGGCTAGCTCAATCAAATATCTTTCAAATTTTTTTTCATCAAATTTCTTCACTAATATCTTAGTGAATCCTACATAACTAGCTATATTTTCATGATTACATGAATAAGATTCATAAAACCACCAATTATAAGCCTTGCCTACAAGATGCAGTGCTATTGTCCTAAGGGATTCCTTTTCTGAAACTTGATGTGGCTGCAAGTATGAGTCTAGCTGCTCTATCAAATCCTTGGCTTTGCATTTAGATGACCCATCAAAATTTGGTAGAAAGAATCTACCTCTTCTACTTCTATTGTGATTCTTGGGCCTTCTATACTCCTTGAGTTGGAAAAACCCTTGGAAGTTCAACTGCTCCTTGAATCTCCAAGATTGAGATTCATACTCCTGAAGATAGTCACTCAAAATCTCCTCCTTTGGTGCATGTTCTTCCTCCATCTCTCTTGCTGTGAATATAGGCGTAGAACTACACTGTGGATCAGATTGTGTGTTTGAATGCTCACACTCATCATGTAAAATTCTATGGTTTTCTTCATATTCAAACCCCCTTGGATATTTTCTACACATCCCCCTTCTCATCTTCTTGATATCTTCGTTGATGTTCTGGATAGTGTGAAAAAGAAGCTTCGAGAGCCCCTCTTCCTCCCTTCCTCCAAATACTAGAGTCTTTTCTTTGTCCCTTATGTACATCTTATCTTCTTGTGTTAATATTCTCCCTATGGTGACATATTGGCTGAATGCATAGGTTGAACCAAGATTATTCTTTGATACCACTGTAATATTCCCAAATGGGAAAAGCAGAAATATAGTGCACAAAAATGGAAATAGCAGTGTAAATCAGCACATCAACAATGGAGACCAATATGGAGCCATAAAATTATGTATAAGAATAGCAAAGAAATACAAAATCATGAGGCATAAATCATATGCAATGAGGAAACAAGCCTCCCGTAAGCAATCACTCCCAAATATGAGCTGCTGCTACAATACAAAATGTCAGAGAGCTACTACAACACAGTAATATTAAGAAAAACTACAGCTAGAGATCATAAAATGATATAAAAATACTAATATAGACCCCAATATATTCTAGACATACAGATCTAGGCACTAGATCAACTTTCCAAGACAACCCAAGAGGGTTTCCGGAAAATGCACACAATATGCCAATGTAAGTTCCATCCCTAGGGCTGAAGGTATGATGAAACAAAAAAAATGAGAAGATATGGTTGAAGCTGATGTAGAAACCTACATCACTTCTCCAATAAATCCTCCGGATGAAAGAATGGCTCCTCCACTGAAGAAATCACCTCCCAAAACAACCATTGCAACCACCCCTGCAACTCCTCCCTAAAATAAAGCAGATCTAGACTGAAACTGCACTTTAGGGGATGAATAATCCTTGTCCTGATGCCAAATATGTCAATAAAGCTCAAGGGGCTTCTTTTCAGGCCTTCCAATGGATGGAAACCTTCCTCCACTGCAAAACTAGCTCTGAAGTCACCCAATATAATTTTCCATTGTTGCACCTTGCAACACAGCACAATACTCTACAGAAACTATGCTGATGAATAAATTTGTAGGTTGGCCTTAAGCCTGAGTGTGGAAATGTAGTGAAATACTTCTCCAAGAGGCTACCTCAAGGGAAGAGGTGGGATTTCCACTCAGGAACACCCTGTTTTAAACAACACTGCAAGCTCAACTAAACAGCTGAAGAATGCAAGAAGTATAAATAGATCATATACAAAATGATAATCCAAAAAAACATCCCCATATGGATTCCATCCTCTTTTTTATATAAGTTATGAGCTTCCTCACCCTTGGCACCACTCAATTAGGTCACTGCCTCCATGCAATCAATCTCCCTCCAAAACTGCGTTGTCCCTCATTAAATGTCCACTCCTCCATAACAACATCATTGATTTGGTCAAATTTGACCTATTCAACATGCTCCATCCCCTGTTCACACTCAAAGGTGCTTTATTTAGCTGCTTAGATGGTATCCTTTCACACTTGAAATTTTTTATTGTTTCTAAGGAGATTTATGGGCCTCCCTGCCTACTTATTCACCTACCTAGTGACAAAACAATCTATAATATTCCATTTAGCGAAAAGCTAAATTTTTGGAATATTACAATAATTGATAGGATCATTGGTAAGTCGGTTTAAATTAGGTAGTTCTAAAGTTGCGACAAATGGAAACTGTCGATTTAAGTCAAGTTGAGCATAGTCAAGGCATGATGGAATTGCTTGGGCAACAAGCCTTTGAGCACCAGCATAAGGAATTTTTTGTTGTAAACCTAGATAGGGGTTGTTTTGATAAGAAAATGCTTGAGGATTATATTGACCAAAACCTGGGTAAGTTGTTTTTTTTTGGAATGATGGTTGTGGAATTTGAAATTGTGGCTGCCAAGGAGTCTGCCCACCAAGATTATAGCCAAAAATAGAATATCTTGGACCTGTTTTAGATAAATAAAACCCGTTTGGACATGTGATGTCCCATAATAAGGTAATCTAGCTTGTGATTAAATGATTCCAGATACATGTGGTTGTTATAAACCAGCTAAAGGAGTTGGAGTCCAAGGGAACAAAACTTGAGGATATTGGGTTGAAGTACCTGCCTGAGAAGGTTTAGATACAAAAACTTGAGTCTATAACAGGGGTAAAGATGTATTAACAAGTGGAGTAGATGTGGGTTCAACAGGTTGAACTGGTTGATATGAATGTACAACCATTTGTGGTTGAATGGGTAGAATAGGTTGACATTGACAAACAATCATTCTGAAATTAGGTTGACCATAAAGCGATGGAGTACTGTCGAAATGGGTGACTAGAGGTTTCCCCCCAACATGAGCAGTATAATAAGATGGAATATATTGTTCTCCAAATACTGGGAGTCCAGTTGATATTGTACTGGATGGACTATACCCAGATGGACCAGCTTGATATCACATTGAAGATGTATATAAAGGATCAATTCGTTTAGTATTCATTAGAAATGTACCAGATAGAATACCAGAAGATGACATAGGTGAATTCCATGGATGCAAGGATGCACCAAATTAGGTTCCATATAATGACTGGTAACCAAGTGGGATGGAAGGACCACCATATAGATGTGACTCTGGTGATGCGGTGAACATCGACAAGGTAGCAACAATAGATGTTGTCACAACTGTAACAGAAGGTACAGTCGAAGATGTCAACTTGGCCATGGTCATATGAATAAATTTATACCCTATAAGATCTACGGGAACTCGAAGTGAAATAGGATCAAAAAAATAATTGTAAGGTGATTGAGGAAAAGACTCATATAGATGAAGCTCTCCCAAAAAATGGGTTGGAGTTGAAGGTGTTTTTCCTTGTGGGATTTCTTTAGTCGAAATCAAACTAGGTGGAATTATTTCACCATCAGGCTCAAGACATATTTCAAGTGTTTGATTGCACGATATGGGAGACTCAATGGCTACAATAAAGTGCAGAGTGACCAATACAGGAACAACTTCTGATTGTTCGAATTTTGGATCTAGATGTTCTGGTATGTTATCACCATAAAAGTTTTTTCTAAACTTGGACAGTTTACATCATTTCTATTTATGGCCTTAGATAGGTGTTGGGTCATCATGATGTTCCAAAGGGTAGGTGATAGGGTTAGAGTCTCAAAGTCTCATTTTTATTTCCAAATAAAGCTTAAACAGCCTGTTGACAAGAAAAATTTTCCGGCCAATAGTAGGGGATCTCCCCGGTAGAAAGTACCAATTAGACTCTATATCGTTTGTGATAGGGATCTCATCCTGGGTGTGGGTCCAGATACTGCTGAATACTCCTCCTCCTGGATGCAAATGAGCCTTGCAGAGTTATAGGTGTACAGTTATCAAATGATACAAGACTAATATCGACGATTTTCAATGAGCATGAACACTACAAATAGCAAGATATAAAAGAAAACACGCAACTGAAGGAGATGTTGTTAGCAACAAATCATTAAGGTCGTGTTTGTAAGATTCTTAAAACCATAGAAGAAATAGTTCTTCCTGGTAAGAACAACATATGCGTACTTGGGCATTTTCATGAATAAGATAGATGTCAAAAATAAAGTTACAAACATCTCCTATGTAAATAACATACCATCATAAACACATGCAGTAAGTTGAAATGCATAAAGAGTATAATCAGAAAACGCAGATTAATTAATCATAAGATATCAGACATATACGAAGAAATACTCACAGTATTGACACATTGATTCTCATCAGATCCAATAGTGGATTTAAAACAAAAGCTTGTATTCATTCATAATGGGTTGTTCAATTCTTTACAACTCTCTTCTCTCCTTTAGAGTCCAAAAATAAAAAAGCCCTTTACAAGTCCCTAAAGGGAGTATATATTAGACAAAAGTGACCCTTAGGTGTCTTGACTCTTCGCCTTCCCAAATGTTGGCATTCTTTGCGACTTGGATCGAAGATGCGACCTGTGACCTACGACCTAATGGAGGATACGACCTATGACCTGGCCATGTAAGTTGTACCTTACGATCTAATCATGGGAGCATGTGAGTGATTCCGAGGTCGGGAACATCCACTTGTTGTTCTTTGAGGAAATTTTTCCATGCACCATAGTCTGCAGCAACTAGGGAGATCAGAGGAGTATCTTCCCTTAACCTGTGTAGGCATTCTAGGGTGTTTGGGATCAGAGTTCCTCTTTTGATTGTGGCCTAGTTGGATAAGGAAGCTAGTTTGGTGTAAATCCAAACTGTTGTCATGACAAACTTAACCAAGTTCTCTTGTAATGCCAGAAAATCAGGGGTAGCGGCGGCTTGTCTAATAGGTTGCAAGAATGCCTGAATTTCCTGGTTTACTTGTTCCCATGTCTTGTCTTTGCCCAATGTACCTAGAGAGGGGATATAGTGCAGCTCAGCCATCGAGTCAATGCCGCTTATTAGATGCTCATAGGCGGTCATCACCTTCTCTAGGTATTTAAATAACTTATCCTTGGATTGCACCTTTATGCGAGTTTGGATCTTGTCGTTCTGAGTCTGAATCCAATATTTCTTGGGCAAGGTTACTGGAGCCCGCAGATATCTACTTTCCCATTCAATCATTCTATCCAAGGTGGTGGAGGCCTCTTTCAGTTGCTTGTTTCTCTTTTTCATTTCCACTTGAGCTCTCAGTAGAGGTGCGATTGTTTGCTTTATGGTGAACATCTCCTCGTAAACCTACCTCATGGTGGCTTCCAGTGTCACCAACTCTCTCTGGATGGTAAGTGGTACTTCGTTAATAAGAGTGTTTTTATCTTGGAGTTGTTGGATTTCTTCCCTTAGTGCTTTCTTTTCTTGCTTTGACCTGGCTTCCCTTTGTTTGGAATCTTGCAATCTATTTTGTAGGGAGAGGATTTCCTTGCTCATCCGGCTCATGTTTTCTTCTATGGCAACAGAAAAAGTAGTGTTGGTTGATGTTATCATCACTGGATTAGTCCTAGTGTCCAGGACTATATCCTTTTCCATCATGGCCATGAATGGCGCAGCAGGGTTCCGTGCCAGGCATATCCTCTTTTATTGCCTGATTTTGAAAGTGAACTAATCATAAGTGAGTCTCGTCAGATTGAACACTTCCTCCTCCTGTCCTTCAAAGGTGCCTAGTTCTGAGAGTGAAAAACATGTGTTAATTTCAGGTACTTCGATGGGCAGCAACTTTGTCTGTACCCCTGTTACTGGAGGAGGTGTCTCGGCGTCTTTTGATCTTTGATCCTCTTCCTCTTTTCTCTTTTTTTCTTCTTCTTCTTTCAATAGCCGCTCCACCTCTGCCTTATCCTGTTCTACCTTTTGCCTGCGCTCCGCTTCTTCTTTCATTTCCTCTTCTTCCTTCCTTCTTTGTTTAGCTTCTGCTCTTGTTCCTCTTATTCCTTCCTTTTCTTTTTAGCTTCTGCTTTTGTTTCCTACTCCTCCTTCCTTTTATGTTCGGCCTCCACCTGATCTATTTCCTTCTTGAGCTGTCGTTCAGCTTCTACTTTTGCTTCCTGCTCTTCCTTTCGTCTCTAGGCATCCTTTGCCTGTTTCTTTCTCTTTTCTACCTTCGGGTGTTTCTTACGCTTATCTTCATCCTCTTTTACCTTATTTTCAGCTTCTCACTAAGCTTCTACTTCTTTTTCTTTCTATTGGGTGGAAGAGCTATGGCCTCTGTTAGTTCGGGGCTTCTTGGCCTAAGAAGATGAGGTGCCTCCTAACTCACGAATTCTCTCCTCCATAGTATGATCATCCTGGTCCTCCTGATCAGTAAATGCTTCTAGGGCGAGTTCTCTATCCTTCTTGTACCAGTTTCATATGCCATATTCACTTGGTTTTTTGGTATGTTGGTAGCTCCATTTGAACTTGGCCCGTTTACAATGGGCAGGTACTATCCTTTCAGGATCGTATGTCCAGCAATCTAAAGGTGATAGAAAAAATCCTTTGATTTGCTCAGGTTCCACCTCCACCTCTCTGAAATCCTTGACTGAATAAGCACCAATGGTGAGTGGCAGTGTGGGCCACGGCTTCTTCTTCCCTTTAGTAAGGACCTTCGAGAAGCCGAAAGTCATCTGATAACAAACTTCTTGAAGTATCATCCTATTAGTGACGAATCGGGGCAAAGCATGGGGAGTCTTGAATGAACCGGAAACTTGGATGAAGGTGCCTTCTACAAATGGAAACCAATGTGATACCTTGACTATCGTTTCCATGGCCCGCCAGGACATGCATGGGGTATCCTGCTTGAATAATTTCCCGTAAAGTGAAGGGATGAAACTATGTGAAATTGGCTCTATATTCTGCTTGTATTTGGAGTCTCGGAATACCTGCAACTCCTTGTGAATTAGGCATGATCGCTCTTTATCCCATTTTTTTTCCCATCCCTCAAAGTGGCACCTGGCACAAACTCCATCCAATAGATAGGAGGCCATATAAAACTCGGATGAGTATCCCTCCTCAGGCGCCAATGCTGCAAATATGTTGGTTTTGAGGGATGCTATTTGCAAGTTGGCCCAATTGAAACAGGTGCCATATACGGTAACAAACTTCATTAGGTAAACCCAAGAACCGCTGAAATTGGTGGCATCGGGACAACCATACATCCTACAAAGCATGGCTGCTATGAGATTATAGACCTTTCTGAGGCCTGCTACTTGATACTCCTGGTCCTTCTTGATTTTGAACTTCTTTGGTTCTTCCCACCATTCTCTCAGGGTTTCTACTATGGGAAATACATGGGTAGTGGCCCATTCCTCTATGAATTTATGTTCCTGCTCTGTAAGTGTGTAGTAGTACTCTGCATCTCTAACATCCCTAAATCGGGACAACTAGCAATCCATGGATGGAAAACGCATTTTCCAGAAATGGAGGCACCATGATTTAAAACCAGGACCTAGATCCCTTATATAAATTCATCTAAGAGCTGAATCCAATAGGAGGCTTCAAATAAATCCTTCTATAGTGGTTAAACAGACCTCCCACTACTAGATGTCCTCAGAAGGTGCCCGGTGAGGGACTGCAACAATTCTTAAGCAAGAAATGGAAATACAACATTATTATACAGCCATGAGAATATGAATATCTGAATAGCCAATGAATAATGTTATAGCAGCAAATATATTACATGTTCTTGAGGAAACAACCTCCCAAGAAAGGCAATGCAAGCCTCAACAATACATGTACATGGAAATGAAGAAACACTACTGCATATATGAAACCCTGGGCTATGACAACGCAGTCTATTATGGATTACTGCTGCAATACAATGTCAATACATGGATATGGTAATGATATAGCTCAAATACATTAGGGGAGAAAATCTCTAACCCTTAGAAGCATTAAAACATCAATCCTCCAAGGGATTGGCTGAAATATGCAAAATGGAAAAAATGTCGAAGTTGTTGGGTAGCTGCAGCAACTCAAATCTGGAACTCAATAGAGAAGGTTGAATATGATGAGAAATATGAAGTAGACCTTCTCAAATGGATCTCCAAAGTTGAAGGCTGGTCCTTACACTTGAGATCTCACCCTCCAATAAACACTGCAATCCCTCACTACAAGTGCTTCATGAAAATAACGTAGTCTAAGAGGGTAACTGCACTGTAGGTGGAATGGAATGAAGTGGCCAAGTGCCAATATCTGCAAATAAGCTCCAAATCTTCCAAAATAATCCTCCAAAGGAAAGGAAGAGTCTTCCTCTGAAAAACAAGCAATGGAAGAGGTGTTGTAACTTCTCACTACAACACCCTGCAACACAGAATTGTGTTGTTGCATCAATAACGTTGTCCTAGAGGAGGATGCTTGGCCTCAAGCCTAGATGTGAGACAAATTAGTACAAATCCTTCAAGAGGATTCTCAAGAAATGAGGAGGAATCCTAAATAGGAATTCCCAACAATTCTTGCTAAACAACAAAGAATGCACAATTGTCTGAATAGATAATGATATGAATATTAATCATAAGCATGAATAATAATGGCTGCCTTTCCCTCCTTTTAAACACATGAGATCTCTCTCTCCATGGGCCCCACTCTATTATGGTTTCCTCCTTCAAGTAATATTCCCTCCTCTATCTCTGTGTTGTCCCATGTAGTGCTTTCCACCTCATACCCAACGTTGTTTGACTTGGTCAAACTTAACCAAGCCTCTTTGCAAAATGTCCCCTTTCACACATGAGGGTGTGAAATCTAGTTCCAAGGCTGATCCCATTTCATACTAGAGGTATTTTATCCATGTTCTTATTTTCATTGGGTCTCCTTACCCAGTTATTCAACTTATAGGTGAAATTATAAAAATCTAATGTTCCAATTTATTGAAGGAAACATTTGGAACATTACAGTCCTCCCCTCCCAAATATTGCTTGTCCTCAAGAAACTACAAGGATAGAACTAAAAAGTCTCCACTCAAGGCATGTATTCTGAAATGTGATGAGTAGCATCTTCCCCATGTGGATCCTCCATCCCCAAGCAATCATCCAAACAAAATGAGCCACCTCCCAACAAGGCAACTCCTGAAAATCTCCTTCCACCTCAAGCTCCGGAAATGAAGGTGGGCTGAAAATATGAACATTGTAAGCATCATATCCTACCCCAAGATGTCCTTCTCTCCACTCATGATAATTTTAGAGTATGTGCTAATCTTGGGCTGCAAAATTATTTCCCTCAAATGGCAAGGTGAAGAACAATCCTTCAAAGAATCTTCCTCTAATATTGAAGAACAAGCAGGCCCAAAATGTTTCATCCATGATTAATAGGACATGATCATCATAGAACATCATAATGAGAATTTTTCTGCAAGTTTTACATGATGATGCATGATACAAACAATATCTCAAGAGGATATAGCGCAGTTTCATCCACTGTAATCTCAGAAAGGAACATGGCAAGTGACATACAAAATTCATCACATCTACTAAGGAATAGTAAATGGCTGAATGTAACAACAATACAAGATCAAACACTTGCCCATGGCTGTAAAATGGATTACTATCAATTCCATGGTCCTCCTCAAAAGAGAACACATATGTAGTGGTGGTGGCCATATCTCCTCCCATGCTCCCATTAAAACATGTAGTGCAGAAAATGTGAGAATTTTTCCCACTCAAGGACACATCCAACTCATGTGCCTCTCTCATAATCATGCTTATTATACAAATCTGATCCATATCAGCAAATGAATTCATTATCAGAAACCAAATGAAGGAAATACTGATGGCTTCATGTGATGCTTGAAGATACCAATAGTCTCGTAAGTGTGTACAATGCAGTTTTACAAGCTACTGCTTGAGAAAAGTACAAGGCAAAATGTTTCTTTTTACATGGTTAAACATGCATGTCTTCATATGGTACATTTTTTGGTGAAAAAACTGAACATACATGTGATGATAAAACATTTTCCCAAGGCCACATAAGAGATGGTTTCCTCCATCATATAGATTGGCCCAATAATGATCATGGAGCAATGTGACAAGCTTGCACTCTTGCGAAGCAATACACTGCATAATAGTGGTGAGAGTGTGCAAATAAATGAATTTATAAAAAAAAAATTTACCATATGCTAGAAGTAATATGGTACATGGATTCATGAGTGAGTCCTTCATAGTGTTGTGGCATTCTATGAAGAATAATGAACCATGTGCTGCAAGAAGATAATCCTCCTCATGCTTGGAAACCCAAGTCAAGAAGAATATGCCATAGTGATAGATGCCTCTATTCACCACTCTATCATCATCAACCCCTCCTTGTTCACCAAGTGCATACAATGTGAAGTGATCCTGGGGACACTCCATTCATAAATCTCTGCTCCCAAGTGACAGTGCTATGAGCTCATGCAAATAAGCTCCTGTCAATACAAAGCTCTATTCTTTGACATGATCCTTGTCAAATAATCCTATAATAATGTTGCAAAAAATATGGAATACTTCCCAAGATGGAAGTGCTTCCAAATAATCATCAAATATAAATGAGGTAATGCCATCTCCTCCTCCTACAACATCATGCAAAGTGTGACAAAAAATCTTCTCTTGCTCTCCCAAGGACAAGCAAAGCAACAAAAGATTTTGATGCCTTCCCATACTTCCATCATACAACTCATGTGATGAAGACACAATGAATGATATGATTATCACATCAACACCATGCATCCATACTCTATGCTTCTCAATGATGCATGTATCCTACAATCTCTCCTCCTTCCTCCTACTCTTAGGAAGAGTGTATGCCAAGTGATGGCCAAACTCTTTCAAGAGTAACCAGCGTATCCAAGCCTCTTGTTGCCCGGTGTCATAAATTTTCAAGTAGCCTCCCAGCTCCTTGCTCATCAACCACATCCACTCAATCACCTGTGGATGCCTTCTCCTCCTCTTCATCTTGGTACTCCTCTCATGAGGGATACCTCCATCCCAAATCAGATCTTTGTCTTTGAACTTCATGGGATTTCGAAATGAAATCTTCTCAGGGATCAATGAGACCCTATAAGGACCAAAATAGGTGGTAGGAAAAAACCTACCATCATGATGTGTATGGCTCAAGGAATTTCCAACACAATCATAAGAGATGTTATCCATCCTAAGATGTCCTCCATCTTCTATCTGCTCTTGTGAGAAAGGAATGAAATCTTTGCACTCCATGGTGTGTTGAAGTGAACCTCTAATGAGATCTTTCCATGAGACCTCCCTCTCAACAATAGTCTTCCAAAACCAATGAGGTCTTGGATCTGAAAGTAGAATTTCCTCTTTGATCTAAGAGGAGCTCATTGAGAAAGTGTCATCTTGAAAGGAGAAATGGTTTCTCATTCCAAGATGTCTACCATCCTTCATCAAGTCTTCAAACCCCAACCTCAAATGTGATGTACAATCCAACAATGGCTCATAAGAATGATGATTTTCTCACTTGAATATTTCCATGTTGCATAGCACAGTGCAACCAAGATTCTTTATGGTAGCAGTGTGATTTGACCCTTGGTCATTCAAAAGCAAATTTCCACATTGATCAAAAGAATTTGCTGCAACAATAGATTGTGGAAATGTTTTCATACCTTGATGTGCATTTGGAACTTCTTGTAGGGTTGCAAGATTTCCTTCCTCCCAAGTGTTGGCTATTCCAACTCTTGATGCATGTGGCTGCTCCTCCATGAGTGTGACAGCGTTATCACAAGGCTCCTCAAGTGGTGGTGTGATCTTCCCTTCCTTTTCCCTCTCACCATCAAAGGTTTTGATCAACCCTTGGATGAACTCTGCAAAAATTTTCACCCTTGCATGGCTCAAGTGGCTGCTCCACCAATCATGGGCTTCACCCTCTAAGTGCAGCGCTGAGATTTCAATAGCTTCCTTCCCTACTACAGGATGTAGTAGAAAAAATTCCTTCAACTCCCTCACCCAAGTTCTTGCAGTAGATGACCCATCAAAGGTAGACAACAGGAATCTATTGCCTTTGATTTTTCTTCTGATGTAAGGCCTCTTCTCTTCCTTCAACTCGATGAAATTAGGAAAATCTAGAGTCTCCTTGAAGGCTCTAGGTTGAGAACTGTACTCAACAAGGTAATCACTTAGAATATGATAATCCAAGTGTCTCCCATGCTCAATGTCTTATTCTTGATGAGAATAGGAAGTGCATGGTTCTTCCTCTCCTCCTTCTTCAATATTCTTGACCTCCTTGGAGAGGTCTCCTCTAGATATGAAAATTGATGAGAGTAAACTCATATTTCCCAAAATTATGATCTTCTTGGGCTTAGACTCACAAGCTGAGCCAAGAAAGCTACTTTGATACCACTGTAATATCCCCAAATCAGGAAAAATAGCAATCCATGGCTATAAAACACATTTTCCAGAAATGGAGGCTGCATTATTTGAAACCAGGACCTGGATCCCTTAGATAAATGCATCTAAGACCTGAATCCAAGAGGAGGCTTCAAATAAATCCTTCTAGAGTGGTTAAAGAGATCTCCCACTACTAGATGTCCTCAGAAGGTGCCCGGTGAGGGACTATAACAATTCTTAAGGAAGAAACTGAAAGACAACGTTATTATACAACCATGAGCATATGAAGATATAAATAGCCAATGAATAATTTTAGAGTATAAAATATAGTACAAGTTCTTGAGGAAACAACCTCTCAAGAAAGGCAATGCAAGCCTCAACAATACATGTACATGGAAATGAAGAAACACTGTTGCATATATGAAACCCTTGGCTATGACAGTGCAGTCTATTATGGATTACTACTTCAATATAATGTAAATACATGGATATGGAAATTATATAGCTCAAATACATTATGGGAGCAAATATCTAACCCTTATAAGCAATAAAACATCAATCCTCCAAGGGATTGGCTGAAATATGCAAAATGGAAAAAATGTCGGAGTTGTTGGGTAGTTGCAGCAACTCAAATATAGAACTCAATAGATAAGGCTGAAGATGATGATAAATCTGAAGTATACCTTCTCCAATGGATCTCCAAAGTGGAAGGCTGATCCTTACACTTGAGATCTCACCCTCCAATCAACACTGTAATCCCTCACTACAAGTGCTCCATGAAAATAACGCAGTCTGAGAGGGTAACTGCACTGTAGGTGGAATGGAATGAAGTGGCCAAGTGCCAAGATTTGCAAATAGGCTCCAAAGCTTCCAAACTAATCCTCCAAAGGAAATGAAGAGTCTTCCTATGAAAAGCAAGCAATGGAAGAGGTGTTGTAACTTCTCACTGCAACACCATGAAACACATAATTATGTTGCTGCAACAATAACGTTGTCCTGAAGGAGGATGCTTGGCCTTAAGCCTAGATGTGAGACAAATCAGTACAAATCCTTCAAGAGGCTTCTCAAGAAAGGAGGAGGAATCCTAAATAGGAACTCCCCGGCAATTCTTGCTAAACAGTAGAGAATGCGCAATTGTCTGAATAGACAATGAAATGAATAATCATAAGCATGAATAACAATGCATGCCTTGCCCTCCTTTTAAACACATGAGAGCTCTCTCTCCATGGGCCCCACTCTATTAGGGTTTCCTCCTTCAAGTAATATTCCCTCCTTTATCTCTGTGTCGTCCCATGTAGTGCTTTCCACCTCATACCCAACGTTGTTTGACTTGGTCAAACTTAACCAAGCCTCTTTGCAAAATGTCCCCTTTCACACATAAGGATGTGAAATCTAGTTCCAAGGCTGATCCCCTTTCATACTAGAGGGATTTTTTCCATTTTTTTATTTTCATTGGGTCTCCTTGCCCAACTATTCAACTTATAGGTGAAATTATCAAAATCTAATGTTCCAATTTATTGAAGGAAAAATTTGGAACATTACAGCATCTTGCCCTTTTATATTTGCAAAAGCTTTCCCCTCATGGTATCGAATCACCCACCTCTTGGGGTTGATATTTTGTATGATCTATTCAATGATTTTGGCACATGGGAATATAGATGGGTGGGCCCCTACGTAGTTAATATTTGACCTTTTAACCTGCACATATACTTCTCACTCTGGGAGGTCCTCTGGGAAATTAGGTTGTGAAAACTCTTGGTATACTTGATACCAACTCATGCTTTCTCCTCTGTTGAATACACATGCAGTGTCTCCGTAGATGAGGGGGAGACCTAAGTACTTCTCTCTCTATGATTTCTATCTATAGGCTCTTGTTTTTCCTGTGAACCGCCGAGGGCCCCATGTCACTTGAAGCTGAACATACGGAGATGCACTCTAACTTTGCTTCGAGGTTCCCTGGCATATTCATAAAACAGTCTGAAGATTATACCAATGCCATATTAATGAATTCTCAATACTTCTTTTAATTCTTCCTAGCTAAGGTCAAGAAAGGGGGGAAACTGCGACTTAGTAACCCATTTCCTGGGTCGTCGGGTCACGTTGGCTTAAAACTTTAGAGGAAGGCGACCTTGTGACCTGGCGACTTGTGACTAGGTCACAAGGTCGCTAAGTCATGCTGGTCCAAAAAAATCATGAATATGCAACCTTGTGACCCAGCGACTTGCGACCAGGTCACAAGGTCGCGAAGGTTCAGTTTTAGCGCAATATGCGACTTAGCAACTTAGCGACCGAGGTCGCTGGGTCGCGGGGGTCGCAAGTTGCACTAGGGCTGGGCAGATGATTTCGATGGCGGTGCGACATTTTGCTTCATTTTAGCTTAAAAAATAAAATTAGTGAGTGATAAAAATCATAAATGAGGATGAAGTGGTCATTAGAGGGAAAGACAGATAGAGGGAAGCTGGTTGGCTTCATCTGCAAGTCTGTGTAAGCATGGCAGGGTTTGGAGGTTTAGGAAAGGCTTAGGTTGAAAGAAGATCTGAAAAGAGGAATAGTAGGTGGCTTAAAAGGGGCTAAGATAAGGGGAAAGGGGAAACAAATACAAAAAACAGAAACATCAGGAGGATTAGGCAACTTACCCGAGAAAAACGCGCTCTAGTTCACCTGTTAGAAGCATTTTTTTCTCTACGTCACGTGAGTGAAATGCGACCTAGAGACCCTTCTATTTATAAAGGCTCCGCACATGCGGGAAATAAATGAGGTTGCTAGGTCACGGAAAATCCCCGTTAATGAGATGTGTGACCCCACGACCCTGTGACCCTTGCGACCTAGGGGTCGCGGGTTGCAGGGTTATCAGGTCACAACTATCTAAACTTGAAAGGGATATGTGACTCAGTGGCTTGGCAACTTGATGGGTCACAAGGTCGCTGGGTCGCTGGTTGGATAAAAATACCTATTCTGTGATTTAGAGACTTAAGGCTTTTGACAAGTTTTGAACTTTGGGTTCTGACTTTGCTTTTCGATGCTCAGGGGCTCAAAAAATCTTAGAGGGTGAAATTTTTGGAGGCTTTTGTAGTGGCTACAACAAATGGCGATTCACTGGTAGGGTCCAAAATCTCTGTCATTGTTTCATCTTGAGGGGGGTGGGTGGGCATAGCACACTTGTTCCTTCCACCCCGTGGGTCCCACTTCTTCCGTCTTTGAGCCTTGCGCATTTTGTCTCCCTATCTGCCTGCCCTTGGGTGTTGTTTTACTGGGTTTTCATTCTTGGAGATTGGATGGAAACATTCAGAGTAACCTCAGGGACTTTCAGATCTAGTATAATTTATTTGTTCCTCATTGTGTTGCTCCACTTCTAGTGAACCAGATGGTCTCGATGGAGTCACTTCCTAGGAATCACAAACGTTGCTCTGCTACCAGCAAGCCTAGTCAGTACCTCAGCGGAGTCGTCGTATCGCCTCTCTGTGCAGGAAGCCTTTCTCAATACTTTACCCCTTATTAATGTGCTAAATGCACTTATTAAAATGTGCTCGAGGCACTTATTTTCTGTGCTCAGGGCACTTATTTTGTTTGGAAATTATTGCCTGGGCAAATGAGGGATCCCGACTTATTTTACTTGCAAGAGAGGTTGCTCCTAGTCTACATGAGGACTTGAGGTTTTCTTGGATTTCTGATAGTCACCTATGGCTACCTCTTCCCTTTTCCATCTAGTAACCGTTTTAACCAGAAATTTCCTTTTGCATAGCAGTCCCTTGGGCCAGCATACTAGGTAAGCTACCGCATCTTGGTTTGAGGGCCTCAGTCATGTTCTCACCATTGAGTGCCTATCACAGGTACGCTCGCCTCTTTTACACTCTAGGAGGAGATAATACATCATCATAGATCCCAACTCAGTGTGCCACTTGGGTAACTTCCATATCCATTTTCAAAATTAGGATGCCAAAGAAGAGAAATGGTTAATGGGAGCCTGTGTGGAACAAGCAATTAATTGAAAACACGAAAGGAAAAGAACAACAAAAATAAGAGAAACTATGGTACAGGGTGCAGTGACGGCCCCTAGGGGCTGTCAGGTGAAATAGTTCTTAAGGTCATGTCCATTCACAGGGAGGACCTCAATCCTCCCTTCAAGAGTTTGTAACCTGTAAGTGTGGGAACTGACCTTCTCTTTGATCTGAAAAGGGCCTATCCATAATTCCTGGAACTTGGAGTGTTTCCCTTTATCTTCATGAGCTTTGTCCCATTTGAGGACAAGGTCACCTACTTCAAAAACCTTGTTCCCGACTAACTTCTTGTTAAACCATCGTTTTATCCGCCCTTGGTGGATGGCGAATTTTTCCCGAGTTTTTTGCCTTTCCTCCTCAAGTTTCAACAGAGTGTCTATTCGGGCTTATAAAGTAGGGAAAGGAGTGCCATGAGTTTCTTGGGATAAACGAAGGGCATAGAGAGACAAGTTGGGAGGAAGGATAACTTCTTTTCCGTATACGAGGAAGAATGGGGAGGTTCCTAGGGAAGGTTTGGGTGTGACTCGATCTGCCCTTGGGGCATTGTGGAGTGCACTATGCCAATTTCATTGTTGGGACAACAGGGTCTTTTTGATGATGCGGATTAGGTTCTTGTTGGTTGACTCGACTAACCCATTTCCTTGAGGGTAATAGTTGGAAAAATGTTTAAGTGCGATACCATTTTCTAGAGAAAAATCATATAATTTCAACGATGAAAAATATGTTGCATTATCAAAAATAAGGGAGGTTGGAACGCCAAACCTGATCATGATGCATTGGGTGATGAAGGATATTACCTCTTGATCATTGACTTGATGTAACAGTACCACTTCAACCCACCTTGTGAAGTAATCCGTGGTGGTGAGGATGTACCTATGTTGCTTGGAAGAGTGTGGCAGGATTTCTCCAATCACGTCTAGCCCCCATTGTTGAAACGACTCTTCCTCTGCGACAGACAGTAACGGGGCTGAAGACCGTATATCTCTATTTGCAAACTTTTGGAACTGCTGGCATTTCCAGACATATGCGTGTGCATCTTTAAACAAGGTAGGCCAATAGAAACCATCACGCATGATCTTGTGAGCAGTGGTGTCTCCTGCGTAATGCCCCCCCGCGGGGCCATCATGAAGTTTTTCCAATACGTTTTGTGCCTCATCCCATTCCAAACAGTATAGCAAGACACTGTTATGATGTTTACGAAACAACTTACCCTGTACTAGTTGGTATGATACGAATTTTAGTCTCAACGAACGCTTCTTCTTGGTAGTTTAAATGGGGTCCATGGTGCCATGTTTTAGATATTGCAGGAGATCTACATACCAAGAGGATGTATCCTACGGGGTTGTGCTATCCGTTTGATACATATCAATCTCGTGTTCCCAATCTTCTTCCTCGCTGCCCCACAAGTCCACTACCTCTACGACCATGCGGCACAATCCTTGACCCTTCATTGTGTGTGCTAGCCTGAATTCTAGTTCATATTCTTGAAGGAATGTCGTCCAGTTGCCTCGTCACTCACCTAGCTCCTGTTGTACAAATAGTGAGCGAATAGCTGGGTGAGGCACGAAGACCATGACATGATTCTTCAAAATGTACGGCCTGAAATGTTTAACTACCTTGTATACCGTATAAGCTTGTTTGTCAATATCTAGATAATTCAGCTCGGCGCCTTGTAATCCAGTGCTCATAAATGATATAGGCCACTCGTCGTTGCTGTCATATTTTTGAGTGAGGACGGCAACCAAAGATGAATCTGAGGAAAAGGTGTACAGGCTAAAGCCTTTATTGAAATCCAGATTGTAAAGAGCGGGTGCTTCCGCGATGGCTCATTTGATGTTGTCGAATGCTTATTTCTCAGGGGGATTCCATTTAAAGTTAGTGTTTTTCTTAGTCATGCCTTGTAATGGTTTCACGATCTGAGCGAAGTTTGATATGAATTTACGGACGAAGTTTATTTTTCCAAGGAAGGACTGCATAGATTTCCTACCACTTGGGGGCGATATTTGAGCGATGACCTTCACACATTCTGGATCCACCACTATGTTGTCTTGAGTTATTATGTGTCCCAACAAGTTTCCTTCAGCGACGATGAACACACTTTTCTTCGGGTTCAGTGATATCCCATATTTCCAACACCTTTCAAAAATTTGTTTGAGGTGGTGTAGGTGGCCATATCTATGCTTTGAAAACACGGTGACGTCGTCAAGGTATACTACCACACTTTTCCCAATAATTCCTCTGAAATCGATGTCCATAGCTCTTTGGAAGGTGGCGCCAGCATTAATCAGCCCGAAGGACATGCGTCTGAGAGAAAATTTTGCCCATTTAGTTCTGAATGTGATCTTGAGCCGATCGGGCTCAGCCACTAGTACTTGATTATAGCCTAAGAACCCATCCAATAGAGAGAACATTTCTAACCCCGATACAGCTTGAAGGATTTTCTCCATAGGAGGGACCAGATAGTTGTCTTTGTCGGAGGCTCTGTTCAAATTCCTGAAGTCTACGCACAAACAGATTTCACCATATTTTTTGCAAATGGGGACCAAGTTGGACACCCAGGTGGAATGTCTAACTTTGAAAATTATCCAAGCATCTAGGAGCTTCTTTAGTTCCTTTTGGATCACCGATTCTAGAGCTGGGTGTACTTTTCTCAGGTTTTGCTGGAATGGCTTCACTCCTTCTTTAATGGGTATGATGTGTTGTATGATCTGCATATCATAAGTCTGAAGGTCATCATACGTCCAAGCAAACACATCTCAGTATTTCTTAAATAGTTTAGTGAACACTTGTTTCTCCTACAGGGTGTACTCATTACCTAAGTTTACAAGCTTGGGATCCTTGTCTGTCTCAAGGTTAATTTGTTGGTGTGATAACGTGGAAATTTGAACCTTCGTATTTGGGGGTCCTCGAAAACGGTTCTATAAGTTGAACACTCTTTGAGTGACATGACCCCCTTGGGTATGGGATTTTCTTTCCAACTTCCTAGTTCCTCCTGAAAAACTCAATCATGATCCTCTTCTTCCATAACTGCGTCTTCGAATGTATCTGTATTGAGCATGAAATCCAGTACCTATTTTTCATCATTGAAAATGCATAAATTAGTGACATTATCTAGTATGGATGGATTTATATAACTTCAATAGAAAACCCATCTCTAAGTGGGGTAAAACTAGCGATAGCATTGGCAAGTGTATCAGCTGTTGCGTTATGCATTCTAAGTATAGATTTAATACCAGAAGCATAAAAAGTTGAAATTAAACACCATACCTCTTGCTAGTAACCTTTCACATGGAGAGACAAGAAATGGATGGTGTTGCGTACCTGACGAGTGATAATCTCAAAATTTCCAATTACCTTCAAACACCGGACTTTTAGATCTATGGCATTTTGGAGTCCCAGCAACAGTGCCTCATACTTGGCTGTATTGTTGGTGCACTAGAACTCTAACCGACAGGAAATTAGAAACTTGTTCTTCTGAGGGTCTAGCAAGATGCAGCCTACACCAGCCCCATCTTGGGTTTTGGAGCCATCATAGTATAAGGTCCATGTTTCATCTTATGGTTGGAAAAAGCTATCCGTGCTTGTGGAGGATGTACTAGGGGCATCAACTTCTAACGAATATTTGTTGGATGGGGAGGATTTTTCAGCAACCAGAAGCATCTCAAACTGCACGTCCTGAGGGATCGGGGATTGGTGAGTCTGATAACACCCAAAGATGGATTCTAAGAAACACATACTGAGCTCTCATTGTGCGAAACTGACTGGTTCATTAGTTTCATCCAAGTTAGTCACAGTATGTTTCATGTATGGTTCACTCTCAACCCGGATTTGGTTGTTCCTAACTTTGTACGGGAGCCAAAGGTGGGACCAATTAGTGGTGAAGTACCCCTGGAGCTTACTGGACCAATATCTTCTCAACATAAGGCCATAGGCCTCAGGGATATCCACGATTACTATATCAATGCACTGATGCACTCTAGAATCGAAATATAAGCGTATAATGACATTTTTCAGTTTGACCACTATGGGGACTTAAGATCTGTCGAGCTGAATGATTCTGGTGTCAGTTTCTCAGCACGGATGTTTAAATTTTTGCACACGGATAAGGGCATAACATTTGTGGATGCAACGGAATCGACGAGGTAGTTATGGAAATTGAAGTTAAAGATCTCAAAAGAGAGGAGGAAAGGTGGCGTGGTTCCCCTGGAGTTGGTGTTCATGGCATTCACGATGGATTGGGGACTAGCAGCAGTTTGGGCAGACGTGATGCTTACGGGTTTGGTCGCCAGCAGATTGGAAAAGGTTTTGAGGATAAGGTCTCGTTGGTTGGAAATACGAGTGAGCTCATAGAGATATTGGCCCGGGTCTTCTTCATATCCTCAATAATGTTATACCTAGAATCTGTGTGTGGGGCAAGCTCGGTGGTGTTTCTAGAGGAAGCTGATGAAGCTTTAGCCTTGGGGCCTTCTCAGGAATTAGTTGGACCAGATTTTTCAGGAGTCTTTTTTTTTTTCTCTGTGGTTGGGGTAAGATTTTTTGTAAGAAGGTTTTCCTTTTCTCCTCGAAATACTGCTCCAGGATAGGACCTTTGCTCCTTAAACTGTAGTTTCAAAGAGTTTTGGTTTTGGGATCGTCTACTAGGCTTATCATTGATGTGGGAAGGGAGCTTTCCCCATGGATTACTTCAAAGGAAAGGACAGCAGAACCTGCGTCTTCATCCGAGGGAGAGACTTCCTCATCCCCTGAATCATTTTCTTCTTCTAAATCCCAAGGGGTCTGATCTTCTAACAACTGATTGAAAATGGCAGCCATACTATTTATCCATTGGGGACATGTTTTCTCTAAGTGTGAGCCCTGATGAAAAGATAAGAAATCATGTCTCCCTATTTCCTCGACGTTGAGGCCAGCACTAGAGTTGGAAGGGAGCTGGTTCGTAGCGAGATTATCCTTTATAAAGAAAGGTTTCTGCATTTTAGCAGCTGGGCTGGAATCGTTGTTCTTCCTCTTCAGATCAGAGACCCCATTGGTGAGAAATTTAAGGGATTTTGCGATACTTTCGAAATCAAAGGGGTCCTTATCTTTGTCCCCGAATTTATGACTTGAGGATTGGGCTCTCTTCGTGGTTGTTTTTTGATCATCCTACCCTTCATGTTCAATCACCCCTATGGATAGCATGTCCCTTTCGACAACAAGGGAAGTGGTGTAATTGGCTGCCAAGGTAGCTCTAGCCTCGCGTTTCACAAATACAGCAATATCTCGTGAGAGGGCTCTGGTGTGGTATTCGATGGTAATTGAATCATCTAAGGCCATGTTTGGAGGGAATTTATTCAGTATGGTGGCAAAAAATTGATTGAAATCCTTGAACTTCTCTTTCTTCTGACACTTCAGGGTGCTGAGTTCTGTGAGGAGCATCAGGGGGGTTTTATCTTCTGAGAATTTTTGCAGGAAGGTGCGATAGAAGTGTTCCCATGAGAGGATAGAAGAAATGGGGAGTGACCGATACCATGTTGCAGCTTTATTTTCTCTAGTATGAGGGAAAAGGTGACATGCTATGTCGTGATATTGCACTCTCATCATTTGTAAAGATAGGTAGAAGTTGCTAATGTGGTCTTCGGCCAAAGTACCCTTTTCGGGGTCGAACTTAGGGAGATTTTTTTCAGGGTGTTGGGGCATGTCATGGAGGGGAACTTGGATACCTAAGGGGGAATGAGCCATCCAATCCAAAGGTTGTACATGTCTGGCCTGTTGGTGGCGCAGTATGTATACACATCCCTCTTCACTTTCGGATCTGCTACCCATGCCAAACCTGGAGGCTTCGTCGTCATGGTGGGAATGTATGTCTTGGTTTTCTCCACGGTTTATTGTATTTATAATGTTTCTCCAGTTGTAAAGAAAATTAAAACTATTCTGGTTTTGGTGGGGGTGGTGGTCGGAATTTTGGCCTCGCCCATGGCCTTTTTCCCCCCTTCCTCTGTTACCTCAGCCTCTCCCGGCTCCTTCCCCGCGTGGGTCATCAGCTTGCATGTAATCATGCAAAGTCTATTCGGGTTTGGGGCTGGTGTTGGGTTGATTTTTAGGGTTCTCGGGGCCATCTTCTTCCCCCTCCCAAGGGCTATCTAGGGAGGCTTCAGAATTTCATTCAATTGCGCCTACATAATCTTCAATCATAAGACCTACAAGCTGAGGAAGGGAGTTTACGAGGGTTCGTTGGTGCATATGATTAGCGGTAGGAGTCCTAGTGTTTTCCAAGAAACTATTGATCGGGGCTCATTGCAAACTCCTGACTAGGTCACGGGCTATAGAGCGCAGGGCCCTTAGTTTGGCCAAAGTAACCTCAAAAAAGGGGGTTTCCTCCTCCTTGGATTTTTCCAAGGGAGGAGGACCGGTATTGTCATGTATGATCTCCCCTTGTGGAGTTTGTAACAAGATGTTACTTGTGTGCTGGGAGGCTGCCATCAGGCCCTCAGTAGGGGATCTACCCTATGGAAAGTCCAAATTAGACTCTGTACTGTTTGTGATAGGGATCCCGTCTGGGGTGTGGGTCTGGCTACCACTAAATACTCCTCCTTCTGGACGCAAATGAGCTTTGCAAAGTTATAGGTGTACAGTTATTGAATGATACAAGACTAATATCGACGATTGTCAATGAGCATAAACACTACAAATAGCAATATATAAAAGAAAACATGCAACTGAAGGAGATGTTGTTAGCAGAAAATCATTAAGGTCATGTTTGTAAGATTGTTCAAACCATAGAAGAAACAGTTCTTCCTGGTAAGAACAACTTATGCGTACTTGGGCATTTTTGTGAATAAGATAGATTTCAATAATAAAGTTACAAACATCTCCTATGTAAATAACATACCATCATAAACACATGCAGTAATTTGAAATGCATAAATATTATAATCAGAAAACGTAGATTAATTAATCATAAGATATCAGACATATACGAAGGAATACTCATAGTATTAACACATTGATTCTCATCAAATCCAATAGTGGATTTAAAACAAAAGCTTGTATTCATTCATAATGGGTTGTTCAATTCTTTACAACTCTCTTCTCTCCTTTGGAGTCCAAAAAGAAAAATCCCTTTACAAGTCCCTGAAGGGAGTATATATAAGACAAAAGTGACCCTTGAGTGTCTTGACTCTTCGCCTTCCCAACTGTTGGCATGCTTTGCGACCTGGATGGAAGATGTGACCTGCGACCTGCAACCTGATGGAGGATGTGACTTGTGACCTAGCCATGTAAGTTGTACCTTATGATCTGATCATGGGAGCATGTGAGTGATTTCGAGGTCGGGAACATCCACTTTTTTTTCTTTGAGGAAATTTTTCCATGCACGATAGTCTACAACAACTAGGGAGATCGTAGGAGTATCTTCCATTAACCTGAGTAGGAATTCTAGGGTGTTCGGGATCAAATTTCCTCTTTTTATTGTGACATGGTTGGATAAGGAAGCCAATTTGGTGTAAATCCAAATTGGTGTCACGAAGAACTTAACCAAGTTCTCCTACGATTCCGAAAGATCAGAGGTAGCAGCAGCTTGTCTAGTAGGTTGCAAGAAATACTAAATTTTCTGGTTTACTTGTTCCCATGTCTTTTCTTCACCCAATGTACCTAGAGAGGGGATATGGTGTAGCTCAGCCATTGAGTCAATGCTGGTGATCAGATGCTCATAGGAAGTCATCACCTTCGCTAGGTCTTTAAATAACTTCTCCTTGGATTCCACCTTTATGCGAATTTGGATCTTGTCATTCTGAAAGTGAATCCAATCTTTCTTGGGAAAGGTTTCTGGATCCTGTGGATATTGGCTTGTCCATTCAATAATTCTATCGAAGGCGGTGGAGGCCTCTTTCATTTGCTCGTTTCTCTTTTTCGTTTCCACTTGAGCTCTCAACAGAGGTGCGACTATTTGCTTTATGGTGAACATCTCTTCGTAAACCTACCTCATGGTGGCTTCCAGTATCACCAACTCTCTCTAGATGGTAAGTGGTACTTCGTTAATAAGAGTTTTTTAATCTTGGAGCTATTGGATTTCTTCCCTTAGTGCTTTCTTTTCTTGCTCTGACCTGGCTTCCCTTTGTTTGGAATCTTGCAATCTATTTTGCAAGGAGAGGATTTCCTTGCTCATCCGGCTCACGTTTTCTTCTGTGGCAGCGGAAAAAGCAGTTTTGGTTGATGTTATCATCACTGGATTGGTCCTAGTGTCCAGGACTATATCCTTTTCCATCATGGCTGTGAATGGCGCAGCAGGGTTCCGTGCTAGGCATATCCTCTTTTCTTGCCTAATTTTGAAAGTGAACTAATCATAAGTGAGTCTCGTTAGATTGAACACTTCCTCCTCCTGTCCTTCAGAGGTGTCTGGTTCTGAGAGTGCAAAACGTGTGTTAATTTCAGGTACTTCGATGGGTGGCAGCTCTATCTATACCCCTTTTACTGGAGGAGGTGTCTTAGCGTCTTTTGATCTTTGATCCTCTTCCTCTTTTCTCTTTTGTTCTTCTTCTTCTTTCAATATCCAATCTGCCTCTGCCTTATCATGTTCCACCTTTTGCCTGCACTCCACTTTTTCTTTCATTTCCTCTTATTCCTTCCTTCTTCGTTCAGCTTCTGCTCTTGTTTCCTCTTCTTCCTTCCTTTTCCATTCATCTTCTGCTTTTATTTCCTGCTCTTCCTTCCTTTTGTGTTTGGCCTCCACCTGGTCTAATTCATTCTTGAGCTGTCACTTAGCTTCTTCTTTTGCTTCCTTCTCTTCCTTTATTCTACGGGCATCCTCTGCCTATTTCTTTCTCTTTTCTGCCTTCAGGTGTTTCTTACGCTTATATTCATCCTCTTTCGCCTTATTTTCAGCTTCTCGCTGAGCTTCTGCTTCTTTTTCTTTCTATTGGGTGGAAGAGCTATGGCCTATGTTAGTTCATGGCTTCTTGGCCTGGGAAGATGAGGTGCCTCCCAACTCGCAGATTCTCTCCTCCAAAGTATGATCATCTTGGTCCTCTCGATCATTCAATGCTTCCGAGGTGAGTTCTCTATCCTTGTTGTACCAGTTTTGTACCCCATCTTCAACTAGTCATTTGGTATGTTGGTAGCTCCATTTGAACTTGGCCCTTTTGCAATGGGCAGGGACTATCCTTTCAGGATCGTATGTCCGATAATCTAAAGGTGATAGAAAAAATCCTTTGATTTGTTCAGCTTCCGCCTTCACCTCTCTGAAATCCTTGACTGAATAAGCACTAATGGTGAGTGGCAGTGTGGGCCATGGCTTCTTCTTACCTTTAGTAAGGACCTTCGAGAAGCCGGAAGTCATCTGATAATAGACTTCTTGAAGTAGCATCCTATCAATGAAGAATCAGGGCAAAGCATGGGGAGTCTTGAGTGAACCAAAAACTCAGATGAAGGTGCATTCTCCAAATAGAAACCAATGTGCTGCCTTGACTATCGTTTCCATGGCTCACCAGGAAATGCATGGGGTATCCTGCCAGAATAATTTCTCGTGGAGTGCAGGGACGAAACTATGTGAAATTGGCTCTATATTCTACTTGTATTTGGAGTCCCAGAATACCTGCAACTCCTTTTGAATTAGGCGTTCTCAATCTTGATCCCAGTTGTGTTCCCATCCCTCAAAGTGGCACCTAGCACAAAATGCATCCAATAGATAAGAGGCCATGTAAAACTCGGACGATTATCCCTCCTCGGGTGCCAATGCTGCAGATATGTTGGTTTTGAGGGACACTATTAGAAATTTGGCCCAATTGAAACGGGTACCATATATGGTAACAAAATTCATCAGGGAAACCCAAGAACCGCTGAAAGTGGTGGCATCGGGATGACCATTCATCCTACAAAGCATGGCTTCTATGAGCTGATAGACCTTTCTGAGGCCTACTACTTGATACTCCTGGTCCTTCTTGATTCTGAACCTCTCCAGGTCTTCCCACCATCCTCTCAGGGTGTCTGCTATGGGAATTGCATGGGTAGTGGCCCATTCCTCTGTGAATGTTTGTTCCCACTCTAGAAGTGCGTATTAGCACTTTTCATCCTGCCCTTTTATATTTGCAAAAGCTTTCCCCTCGTGGTCCCGAATCACCCACCTCTTGGGGTTGATCTTTTGTATGATCCAGTCAATGATTTTGGTGCATGGGAAGATAGATGGGTGGGCCCCTTCGTAGTGAATACTTGACCTTTTAACCTATACATATACTTCTCGCTCTGGGAGGTCCTCTAGGAACTTAGGTTGTGCAAACTCTTGGTATACTTTATACCAACTCATGCTTTCTCCTATGTTGAATACACATGCAGTGTCTCTGTAGATGGGGGGGGGGCGGGGGGGCATAATTACTTCTCTCTCTATGATTTCTATCTCTGGGCTCTTGTTTTTCCTACAAACCGCCGGGGGCCCCATGTCACTTAAGGATGAAGATACGAAGACGCACTCTAACTCTGCTTCAAGGTTCCCTGGCATATTCATAAAATAGTCCCAGGATAAGATTGATGCCATATTAATGAATGCTCAATACTGCTTTTCATTCTACCCAACTAAGGTCAAGAAAGGGGGGAAACTATGACTTAGCGACCCATTGCCTGGGTTACTTAGTCGCTTTGGCTTAAAACTTCAGAGGAAGGTGACCTTGCGACCTAGCGACTTGCGACTAGGTTGCAGGGTCACTGAGTCGCGCTGGTCTAAATAAATCATGAAGATGCGACCTTGTGACCCAATGAATTGCGACCGGGTCACTGGGTTGCTGAGTCGCAAGGTCGCGAAGGTTTAGTTTTAGCGTGATATGTGACTTAGCGACTTAGCAATCTGATAGGTCATAAGGTCACTGGGTCGCTAGTTGGAGAAAAAGACCTATTCTACGACTTATCGACTTAAGGCTTTTGACAAGTTTTGAACTTCGGGTTCTGACTTCGCTTTTCGATGCTCGGGGGCTCAAAAAATATTAGAGGGTGAAATTTTTGGAGGGTGTTATAGCAGCTACAACATGACCTTATTTATGTCTTAAAGTTCATACAATCGTCTTTAGAAGTTAAATTTTAAACCATTTGAAAAAAAAAAATTGAATTAGCCACGAAACCACATTTTCATAACGCAGACAGTGTAAAAAGTATGTTTTGCGCTACAAAAACATTGCTATTTTTGTAGCGCAAAACCCTGAAATTGAACTAAACATGCTACAAAATCGCGGATTCATAGGAAGTCTTGTCAAATCACCAATTCAATCAGATTCTGTTAATTTTTCATCATTAGGTGTTAGGTAGGAGTCATTTCTAAGGCATGCAACCATTCAATTTCATCATTTCGAATATAGGGGTCATCATGATAAGTAATTTCAAATTTGAAAGGATTGGTGGGTTTCGTATTGCAATTTGCATACAAACACTCAAGAAAATTGTCTTTGAATGCTAAGCTCATGGTAATCTCTTACCAAAGCTTCTCTCGTCGATTTTGCAAGCGAGGCTGATCACCATTAACAAGAGAAGCTAACTACTATTAACAAGTGAGGTTGATAAACAGAAATTCAAGCGAGGTTGATTTGTTACAGGAATTCAGAGTCAAATATGTCAGAAGAAAGGAAAAATCATAGTTTTGGTCATTGTTTAAGAACAGAGCTTGAAAGCACAGAGCCTCTAGTCAAAGATAATTCAGTGATGGAAGCTTTCAAGAAAACAGGGTGTTGGAGATTTTGTGAAAAATTGCAGGGATGGTACAGTCAAGTTTCAAAGGAATTTTCTCTTCATTTCACTAGCTCAAATACAAAAATTGGAATTCTAAATTTGGTAGTAAACCCTGAGATCATAGCTTTGGTGACAGATATTCCTAGGGGGCAAGATAGATGGTTCAAAATTTTCAAATTTGATATGGAACCATGTAAGTTATTTCTGAAACCAGAGTTTGTAGAAATAGACTTAACCAAGGCAACTCTAAGGAACTACATCAAAGACATCTATGCCAACTTGCTCTTCAATATTCAAAGGTATTTTACCTGTAAGGGAAGATATCATAAAGTGTATCCATATCATTTTAAACTCTTGTTGCATTTTACTGGCATGATTTATTTAGATTTTCCTTTCTTCCTGTATCGAAGTATAGCTAAGATGGCAGATAAAGTGCAAATGAAAACTCAAGGATGTGAAACTTCCCTTTTTTGTCATGACCTAATTAAACTGATATTTTTACATGAACTTCAAAATATCAACAGAGAATGGTATTCATTTTATTTTTATGTGGTTTTGGAGTGGAAAACCAAGGTGCAGGCATTAGCCCTAAGGCTAAAGAAACCCCACCAATAGAAACCAGTAAGCCTGTAGTGACCAGGTCAAAATGATTTGTCAAGCTGAAACCTATAAAGCAAGTGAAAGAGGAAGTGAGTAAAACATCAGTGGTTATTCTTCAAACTCCTCAACCTACAAAAGAAAAGATAGCTGAAATTAGAGAAATGACACAAGAACAGTCAGATGATAAACCAGTTCAAAGGATATTTACTAGAAGTCAAATTGAAAAGGAGAATGTTAAATTAGTGATCTTAGAAGAATGTCCAAGCTTAAAGGGTAACTTAAATGATATTTTAGAAGCCATTGATATTGAAGAATCCCATTTGGTACAGGCATATTTCATAAAATTTGATGAGGGGAAACCTAAGAAGATGAAATCTTCTAAGGAACTGGAATTTGAGGATGAGGTTGCAGTATTTTTGTTTAAGAGAAGAAAGCCTTTAACCAGGAAATCTAAAAAGATGCAAGAATTCAATGTTGAATTAGGAGAAACAGAGGAATTTTCCACTGTTCAAGAAGAGTTAATAGACCTTTCATCACCAATACCTGAAGGTGACAAATACAGAGTACTTTCCACTCAGATAGAAATAACCATCTATGAAGAAATGGAACAAAATTTGAAATCAGAAAATTATGAAATTGCTAGACTAAGGAAGAGAACAAGAAGGCATGCTACTGAAAAGACAAATTTTAAGAGGGTAAAGGCTCTATGGGAACATGAAAAGGTTTCCAAACCAGAAAAAATAAGTAGTGAAGCTCAATACTTTACTTGGACTATTACTGCAATTAAAGAGGCTAGATATGTGAGAATGATGAATGCTCAGTTAAGGGCTACCAACAGGAAACTGAGGAGGCAGATTGAAGACCTAGAAATACAGTTGCAGCAAAAATGAAACAAGGAAAAAAATGGTAAATCCCTGAATCAGTTTTTTCATGAAGATAAGGATCATTCTTGAAGAAGAACATCCATTAAAGCTATTTTATGTTGACATATATCCTTAAAAAAATCTTAAAATATCCTCAAAATTGTAAATTGTTGGAAAAAACTGTGTTAAAGGAGTATACATAGCAGTTTCGTAGCGCACTATGAAACTGTTGAAGGTGAAGTTTTGACATTTTTTGCATGAAATTGGGAGGTAAGGACTACTATTTTCAGATTTTAGAATTTCTAGTGAAAAAAGAAAGTTCATAAATGAAGTCTCAGGTTGAAAAGCAAGAAAAAGAATGGTCAAAGAAGGTGTTTTTACAGTGGTATAAAAACTGCACTATGAAAACATGTTGTTTTCGTAGCGCAGTCATATTCCCTCTCCTTTTCATTTTTTCGAAGGCTTATTTTTTCAAAGGTGGAAGGTTGAAGAGTTTATGGAATGTTAACACATGTTACATATACAAGATATTCATAAAGGCTACCAAAGATGTTCAAATACAAGCATGGAGGTAAGGGCTAAAAATCAGGAAACTCTGTCTCCTAGTTTTTAGGACAGTTAATGATCCAGGTGGATATCGATGGCCACCCACCTATTCCATTTGGACCAGCACCATCAATTCTTGCAGCTTGTCACATTCAACACAATTTACTATTTTTAATAGGTTTTTGGGTCCTCCACTCCCGGAGTCGTTTTAGGGCCTTAATGATCCAGGTGGATATTGGTGGCCACCCACCTATTCCATTTGAACCCCCACCATTAGTTCTTTCAGTTTTCAAGTTACAACAAAACTTACTATTTTTAGCAGTTTTTTGGGTCCTGAACTTCCGGAGCCGTTTTGAGGCCCTAAACGATGTTTTTTGGGAAACCGGAGAGAAACATGAGTCCATGGATTGATGTTGCTCATTAAAAATTTGTACTCCTTGGACAGATCTTTCTAACGAGCTATTGAGCGAGTCAAACAGAGATCGGATGCCAAAGTTACGTCTCGGGGAAGTTGAACCACCAATTTACCCAAACGGGGCCCATAGTTTGGCGCTTCATCTCCTAGGGTTAGGTTTTTGGAAGTTTAGAGTTCTCCATTGTTTATCAATAATAAATAGGCCTTTGAGCCTCATTGTAACATATTTCAGAGGCCTGTAGCTGCCACATCTCTTCTCAAAGATAGCTACCAGCGCCCTAGCTAGTTTTATTTCCATTCTATCTGTAAGCAAATTTTAGTTCTTTGATATTAATGAAATGAAGTGTTATTTCTGCTGCATCTCTGTATTTATGGTTATATGTTTATTTTGTTGTGTTCCTGCATAAATCTGGATCAGTTAAGTCATGAATCAGTAGGTTTCACCACAAAGATAGAGGCATCATAAAGGTCGAAGACATGGATTAGACGCTGTCAAAGAGAGTATTTAAATTTTGAATAAGGTTGTTTGAGACATGTTAAGGAGTTTCACTCCTATTTGTATTAAAACTCCTAGAAGACAGTTAGCTATCAGTTTGTAATTAAGAGTTTGTTTTAGGAGTAGATAGGTGTCAATTTAAGAAATTCAAATTCTCCTAATGATGGATCATGGAATCCAAGAAATGTAAAGACTCTATATGAAGCATGAGGTCGAATTCCTCAAGGTTGGAATTTTCATTAGCAAATCAGTTGTGTTATTGTATGTTACTGGATATTTTTCAACTTAATACAGAGATCAATTTTACTACTCAAGATTCACAACGGGTTTATGTGTTTGATATTACTATGGCCTTTTTCAAATATATATGTGCAGTCATTAGGGGAATTTTGAGGTCTAAAATGGGCCTCCTAAGGAAATTATAAAATAATAGTGGAAAAAATCAAATAATATTTGATGACATCATAAAATTTTAGAGGGAAAAATGAAAAAACTACTTTTTCAACTTATCTCCCAAAGTTTTTACTCAAATTTTGAGCGGGAGTACTTGTTGGATGTAAAATTTAATTCCTCATCCAAAGAGTACCCATGTTGCATACTTTTGATGGGTCCTACTACACGAAAAATGAGAAATACATGAAAAACATGATTGTAATCACGTTTTTTTATGTATTTCTCATTTTTCGTGTAGCAGAGTCCATCAAAAGTATGCAACATGGGTACTCCTTAGATGAGGAATTAAATTTTTCATCCAACAAGTACTCCCACTCGAAATTTGAGTAAAGACTTTGGGAGATAAGTTGAAAATATGAGTTGAAAAAGTAGTTTTATTATTTTATTATTTTTTAATATTTTTACCTTCTAACTTAAAAATGGTGAATCATCCCCCATGGTTGACATCATCAACTTGAATCCTATTGGTTCTTATAAAGTTTATTTTTGTTGTACATTTTTCTTAGGAGGCCCATTTTAGACCTCAAATTTCTCCTAATGGGTATGAACATGTGTTACTTAGAATTCATTGAATAATTCTCTAACTTCCTTCACATGCTTGTAGACTGTGCTTATTCACTGTGTTACTATTTTTCACTTATCAACCTAGACTCCAAGTGCCTTGACTTCCATGTTTGATAGATCATGATGTTTTGTTGAAGACTACTTTGACTCCATAGCCCAATAGATGTTGTTGGAAATATTGTCATTGATGGCAAAAGATATGGCAAAGGAATTGAAAAAGCATTGGGCAGAAGGAGAAACAAGTACAAGGCAGCAGAATCAGAGCTTTGAAGAAGCTTGGAGAAATCCGTATGAAGGAGAATTAAATCTTGATGGGCCGTAGCCACAAATGACAGAAGAGAATTAACAGGTAATGGGCGTAGCCGTTTTGCAGGAGGAATGAAGATTTCCCGTAGATCTGAACTACGGAGGAGCAGATTTATTAATGACAGTCATTTCGGGCTTTTAAAGTCTTCAACAACCAGAATGGGAAATTTTTTTAAACAGCCAGAAGTCCTTTTATTTTTGAATTGGTGGGACAAGTGATCCCCACGATTTACATGTCAATCGGAATAGCAAAGTTATTTTGGTATAGTGTCTTGTTGATATGAAGATTTGCGATGCGATTCAATCGCAATCACCAATCGCAATAATCAAATGTTTTGTGGATGTGTAGAGTTCTGCAATGGAACGGTTGTATATAAAATATACAACCAAACCTTATATAAATCGCCCCCACCACAGCAGTGAAGGCCCGTGGGTCCACTTGACCACATTGCGATGTTTTAATGGAATCGCAAGTCTTGAATCGCAAGGTTCAATCGACGGAGTTTTGTTATGTGCTCCGATCAAAGGCTGGACCCGATCGAGTTATATGCCACAGTTTATTGCTAATCGCATCCGAGTTCCCAATCGCAATCGGAAGATCTTAATTATTGGGCTTGATTGCACCTTGAAATTGGTGGACTCGATGGCGTTATACGATGGATTTAATAGGCTCAATCGCGTCCGGGATCTTAAACACAATCGGAACTTTCCGATTGATCGCACGCCTTTTGTAATATGCTACGATTGAAGTGGCGGACCCGATCCAGTTATATGTCGGAGTTAATATGTGAAAATCACATCCGTGTCCTGATCACAATCGAAACTTTTCTATTGTGTGCCCCGATTGCATTTGTTCAAAGTTCGGACCTGATTGCACTATGAGCCATGTTTTATGTGGTCATCGCATCCGGTTGATCAATCGCAATCACAAGTTGTGTTTGACACCGCCGATCTGCCGACTGCGATATGGGCCCGGGGTCAAAGAATGGAATTTGATTCAAAGCTTTACTGAAATATTATTTGGTAGAGAAAAGAATACCTTTGGGACATTTCGTGTATAGAAGAACGAAGATTGGATTGGCTCGAATTTTAATATGAATACCATTATTAATTGAATGGTTTTGACCCATGGTTTTAATAAGGGTGTAAACTATATAAAGTGATGATAATTATGGAGAAGGGTGAGTGAAAAGAGTCGATAATAAACGAATCTCTTTTAGAGATATCTGTATGAATAAACTCTGATATATCTAAATCTATGGCACACCTGTGAATATAATGAGGAGATCGACTAACGAAAGGTTGAAGAACATGTGCATAAGGGTGATGAATGAATGAAGCTCTCAAAGGAATATCTGGATGGGCGAATTCTATTCTTAACAGTAAAATCTGAATGAACCTCTAGTCTTAAACGACAGACGAAGTCATGAAGAACCGGCGCATGTCTGCTAAAAGAAAACATATTAATCCGGTTGGGGTTTCTGAAGATTAATATGCACAGAAGGATACACAGAATGTTGAATGAATATATTCTCTGAAGTCTGGGTTATTTCTAATATTTTGGTTACAGTGGTCTCACTGTTCTGTTATGAAGTTTTGGGCAAAATATGTTTGTAGATAATTGATTAAAGGGTTGCGTTGAAACTGCTGGATCCAGTCTAAAAATTGATGAAACGTGTTCTGCAGTGATGCTGAGGGTCGAAGCCTTCAGCGAGGGGTTTGTAGCTTCCTTTTAGCGGTGGCTGGTAAATGAGAGTAGGGGGTTGTGGCTCCCTTATAGGAGAGGCTGGTAAACGAGAGAAGGTTTTAGCCTTCTACAGGTGGGTGCCTGCGTGCTGGTATGAGTCTACACCAGCATAAAATTGTAAGAAGTTTTCTTTATAATAAATATTGAAGACAGAAATTACAACAGTGGTGGTTTTCTCCCGAATTTGGTTTCCACCTTAAATCCTGGTGTCCATATGTGTTGTTCATGATTAATGGTTTGTTCTGTTATTTCTGTTCATGCTTAATGCTTATCTGATGCAATTCTCTAAGTAAAGACATAACAAGATATCTGGACATACATGTTGAATGCAGTACTGTAACATATGTTTTTTTAAGAGAAAGGAAAGAACAATTTTTCAGCCTTAAATACTGATTCACCCCCCCCCCTCTCATTATTTTTCCCAACAATTGGTATCAGAGGAGGTCCTTCTGAAAAAGCTTAGCCGATAGAAGGAAGATCATTCAAGATGAGCAATCAAGATGGAACAGCATCTATCAAGCCTCCACTCTTCAATGGAAACAACTTAATCTTTTGGAAAACAAGGATGAGATCCTATCTTCAGTCTCTGGGAGCAGATGTATGGGCTATTGTTGAAGGAGGATATCAATATCCAGCCTCAGTACCAACAGATCCACCAGAAAGAAAGAATTATGAAACAAATGCAAAGGCAATCAATGCTCTATTGGGAAGTCTAACTGAATCAGAATTTTTCAAAGTCATGCAGCTGAATACAGCGAAGGAAATATGGGACAAAATCATTCTAAGCTATGAAGGTGATGCAAAGGTAAAAAGTGCTAAACTTCAAACTCTCAGAATCCAATATGAGAATCTAAAAATGCTTAATGAAGAAAGCATTGAAAATTTCTTTCTACGTCTTGATGATATTGTAAATTGCATGAGAAATCTGGGAGAAACAATTACCGAATCCACTTTGGTTGAGAAAATTTTAAGATCTCTAACAGCAAAATTTGAGTCAAAAGTTTCAGCTCTTGAAGAAAAGCAGGATCTTCAAAATCTTACTGTGGTACAACTTCATGGCATACTAACTGCATATGAAATGAGAAGAGGAGGACCATCTGAAGTCAAAGAAGTAGTCTTTAGAACTTCTACAAAAGGGAAGGAAGTACAAATAACAGAAGGCTCACGATATATATCAGAAGAAGATGAGATAAACTTCGTAAAGAAACTTCAACTTGGCACAGGACGGTTCAGAGGTAAGCTTCCTTTCAAATTTTTTGATTGTGGAAGAGTTGGTCATTATGCTGCTAAGTGTCCTTATAAAGAAACACATAAAAAGGGGAAGGAAGTAGCAAGAAGGAATAAGAATCATTTTAGCTCTAAAAATAATTTCTATACTCATGAAGATAGTGATGGGTTATCTGATAGTGAGGAAGAATGTGAACAAGATCTTAGACTTCTCATGGCATTTGAAAAAGAATCTAGAGAAGAAAAGGATACTTTTGTGGATGCTCTAGAAGACAGTGATTTTTTTTATGAAAACAATAAACTCAAAATCTGCCTAGAAGAGAGTAAAATAATCATAGAAACTCTGAAAAATTAGCTTGAAGAAAAGGAGAAACACAATGAGAAAGTAGAGTGTGAAGTAGTAAGTCTAAGAAAAGAACTTGAGAAAGTAAAGACTCTGAATCTTAGATTTGCTAAAGGATCTGAAACCTTAGCTGAAATTATCAAGGTACAATGTTCTCCCCTTATAAAGACAAGTCTTGGATATATTGGAGAATCTTCTCAAGCATCAGCACCAAATTATCTAAAAGAAATTACAGTTGGTTTACAACATGCTGCCACTCAGCAAGGGAATAAAGAATTTTTACAGGTAAAGCATGATCATTTCAATTCAAGAAACACTAACAGGAATGTCTTTCAAAGAAACACCAATCAACAGATAAATTCATATAGAAGATCTTATGATCGAAGAAATTTCTTCTTCAATGGACAATGTTTCTCATGTCACAATTTTGGTCATAAAGCTATTCAATGTGTAGCATATAAAACTATTATGACAAGAGAAGCAAGAAAGAAAAGGACTAATATTGAAGCAAAGAAGAATACTTATAAAAAATTTTCTCCTCTTCAAAATGAAGTTGAATGCACTTATTGCAATAACTTTGGCCATGAAGAATCTGAATGCAGGAGCAAAGTTCAGCCAAAAGAACATGTTCCTTCAAGATCCAAAGTATTGAAAAAGAAGGAGTTACAGGTTGAAAATTGTGGCATAGCGTTATTTGCAGAAGATGAAGAGAACCAATGGTACATTGATAGTGGATGCTCAAGACACATGACAGGTGATAAAGACAAACTTCTTGCATATAGTGCTCTAGAAAAGGAGAAGAATGTTACATTTGGAAATGATACTCCTGCGGTAATTAAAGGTAAAGGATTTGTTTTCCTAAAGGATAAGGTGAAAGCTAATGAAGTCATGTATGTGGATGGATTAAAGCATAACTTGTTAAGTGTAAGTCAAATGTGTGATCAAGGAACTGAAGTTGTCTTTAGTTCAAAATAATGTGTGGTATGTGATCTTGATACAGGTAAAGCAATTATAAAAGGAAAAAGAACTCCAAACAACCTGTATATATTGAAGAACCCCAAAGAACAATGTTATTTGAGTAAATATTTAGAAAATTGGCTATGGCATAGAAGGTTGGGGCATCTGAGCTTCTCTCAAATCAATAAATCAAGTAGAATTAAAGTTGTTCGTGACCTTCCCAATATTACTCTACCTGAAAATATCATATGCAAATCTTGCCAATTCAGTAAGCAAACTAGGGTACAATTTAATGCCAAGGAAGGATAATCAAGTAAGCCTCTTGAACTCATTCATACGGACATATGTGGACCTATGAGGAAAAATTCACCCCGTGGTGAAGAATATTATATCTTATTCATTAATTATTTCTCTAGAATGTGTTGGATTGGGCTGCTTAAACACAAAGATGAAGCATTTGAGAAATTTCAGATTTTCAAAGCACTAGTGGAGAATGAATTAGACTTAAAAATCAAGTGTCTTAGATCTGATTGAGGAGGAGAATATACATCCAAAGAATTTCTTGAATTCTGTGAGCAACACGGCATAAAAAGACAGTTATGTGTAGCTGGCACTCCACAACAGAATGGTGTTGCAGAGAGAATGAACAGAACAATTCAACAAATGGCCAGAGCTATGCTTGATGATTCCGGAACACCTGACACATTTTGGGGAGAAGCAGCACATATAGCAGCAAACATTCTCAACAAGGCACATGTTCATGTAAATAGTGATAAAACTCCATATGAACTCTGGTATGGTAATCCTCCCACTATAAAGCATTTTGGAATTTTTGGGAGCAAATGCTTTATCAAAAATAATGATGAAAAACCTAGCAAGTTTGAACCCAGAGCTGATGAGGGAATATTTCTTGGTTACTCCTCTAGGAGTAAGGCATATAAATGTTACAATAAAAGACTTTGAAATATTGTTGAATGTATTGATGTTGTTATTGATGAGTCTACTACAGCCCCAAAAGAAGAAAAGAAAACAACAGATGAAGATGATGAGGACACATATCCTTCTACATCAAAAAGTAATGATACAAACAGTACACCCAGTGAAGAACCTGAAGAAGAGCTGTCTGAAAAGGCTCCATCTAGATATGTTCAAAAGAATCATCCAGAATCTAAAATTTTGGGAGAAAAGGAATCAGGTGTACAAACAAGAAGGACTCTTGTGGGATCTTCTAGCAATTTGGCATTTCTGTCCATGGTTGAACCTCACAGTGTCAGTCAAGCTAGCAAAGATGAATTTTGGATTCAAGCCATGAATGAAGAGCTTGATAAAATTGAAAAGAATCACACTTGGGAGTTAGTACCAAGGCTTCATGACAAAAATGTCATTGGAACTAAATGGATATTCAAAAACAAGTTAAATGAGAATGGGGATGTTATAAGAAATAAAGCTAGACTTGTGTGCAAAGGGTATGCTCAACAAGAAGGTATAGACTTTGAAGAAACCTTTGCTCCTGTAGCCAGACTTGAAGCCATAAGAATGTTTCTTGCGTCTTCAAGCTTCCAACAAATCAAAGTTTATCAAATGGATGTTAAATCTGCTTTTCTCAATGGTGATCTAGAAGAAGAAGTTTATATAGAACAACCAGAAGGATTCATTTTGGGAAATGATGAAAAACTTTTTTGTAGACTTAAAAAGGCTCTATATGGTCTCAAACAAGCTCCAAGGGCATGGTACTATCATCTTGACAAATATCTTCATCAACAAGGATTTTCAAAGGGGTCTGCTGATAGAAACTTGTACACAAAAGTTGAAAATGACAAACTATTGATTGTGGTTGTATTTGTCGATGATATCATTTTTGGAAGTAATAAAGAGTCTATGAGTCAGAAATTTGCTTCTGATATGCAGCAAGAATTTGAAATGTCTTTACTGAGGGAACTAACATTTTTTCTTGGCCTGCAAGTGCAACAAGCAACAGATGCTATATTCTTATCACAATTAAAGTATCTCAAGCAAATCCTGAAGAAGTACAGCATGGAAGATTGCAAACCTGTAAGTACACCAATGATAACCGGATGCAATCTCAGTTCTAATGATGATTCCCCCACCGTAAATCAACCAGAATACAGATCTATAATAGGAAGTCTACTTTATCTCACTGGGACAAGACCAGAAATCATGCATGCAGTTGGGATTGTTGGACGTTTTCAAGCCAATCCAAAAGATTCTCATCTTCAGGCTGTGAAAATAATATTCAAATATCTACAGGGAACTCAAGACTTTGGACTATGGTATCCAAAGAATTCTGATCTTACTCTTCATGCATACACTGATGCAGATTGGGCTGGAAGTGTTGATGATCGAAAAAGCACTAGTGGTGTGCATTCTTTATGGGGCCCTGGTTAGTATCTTGGTTCAGCAAGAAGCAAAGCTCCATTGCCTTATCTACAGCAGAAGCGAAATATGTGGCTGCAGCATCATGTTGCACTCAACTCCTTTGGATGATGCAAACCCTACAAGATTTTCAAATCAAATGTTCACCTCCTATCTCCATTATGTGTGATAATACAAGTGCCATCAGTATCTCAAAGAATCATGTTATGCATTCCAAGACCAAGCACATTCCCATCAAATATCACTTCTTACGAGAACAAGTGCTTGAGAAAAAGGTGAAATTAGAATATGTTTCCTCCAAAGAAAAAGTTGCTGATATATTTACCAAACCTCTACCCAGGGAAGCATTCGAATATCTCAGACAGAAACTGGGAGTAGTCTCTTCCATGCAGAGGATCAGGTCTACTTAAATACAGAAGATTAAATTGGTTTTGAGATGCAGTTGGGCATCTTTGAATGCACAGGCTAAGGGGGAGCATTGGTCATCTGAAAAGGATGAACTATTGGCCTTGCTATATTATAAAGATCCAACATGATCTCAGGGGGAGCATGGAAATGTCAACTCTTTTCCATTGATGCCAAAGGGGGAGGAAAAGCAACAAAGGGTTTCTATAAGACAATCAGCGGAAGAATATTGCCATCAATGCCAAAGGGGGAGATTGTTGGAAATATTGTCATTGATGGCAAAAGATATGGCAAAGGAATTGAAAAAGCCTTGGGCAGAAGGAGAAACAAGTACAAGGCAGCAGAATCAGAGCTTTGAAGAAGCTTGGAGAAATCCGTATGAAGGAGAATTAAATCTTGATGGGCCGCAGCCACAAATGACAAAAGAGAATTAACAGGTAATGGACATAGCCGTTTTGCAGGAGGAATGAAGATTTCCCGTAGATCTGAACTACGGAGGAGCAGATTTATTAATGACAGTCATTTTGGGCTTTTAAAGTCCTCAACAACCAGAATGGGAAATTTGTTTAAACAGGCGGAAGTCCTTTTATTTCTGAATTGGCGGGACAAGTGATCCCCACCATTTACATGTCAATCAGAATAGAAAATTTATTTTGGTACAGTGTCTTGTTGATATGAAGATTTTCGATGAGATTCAACCGCAATCACCAATCACAATAATCAAATGTCTTGTGGATGTGTAGATTTCCGCAATGGAACGACTGTACATAAAATATACAAACAAACCTTATATAAATCGCCCCCACCACAGCAGGGAAGGCCCGTGGGTCCACTTGACCATGTGGTGATGTTTTAATGGAATCGCAAGTCTTGAATCGCAAGGTTCAATCGGCGGAGTTTTGTTATGTGCTCTGATCAAAGGCCAAACCCGATCGAGTTATATGCCACAGTTTATTGCTAATCGCATCCGAGTTCCCAATCGCAATCGAAAGCTCTTAAGTATTGGGCCTGATTGCACCTTGAAATTGGCGGACCCGATGGCATTATACGATGGAGTTAATAGGTTCAATAACGTCCGGGATCTTAATCGCAATTGGAACTTTTCGATTGATTGCACGCCTTTTGTAATATGCTGCGATTGAAGTGGCGGACCCGATCCAGTTATATGCCGGAGTTAATATGTGCAAATCGCATCCGTGTCCTGATCGCAATTGAAACTTTTCTATTGTGTGCCCCGATTGCATTTGTTCAAAGTTCAGAACCGATTGCACTATGAGCCATGTTTTATGTGGTCATCGCATCCGGTTGATTAATCGCAATTGCAAGTTTTGTTTGACACCGCTGATCTGCCGACTTCGATATGGGCCCGGGGTCAAAGAATGGAATTTGATTCAAAGCTTTATTGAAATATTATTTGGCAGAGAAAAGAATACCTTTGGGACATTTCATGTATAGAAGAACGAAGATTGGATTGGCTCAAATTTTAATATGAATACCATTAGTAATTAAATGGTTTTGACCCATGGTTTTAATAAGAGCGTAAACTATATAAAGTGATGAGAATTATGAAGAAGGGTGAGCGAAAAGGGTCGATAATAAATGAATCTCTTTTAGAGATATCTATATGAATAAACTCTGATATATTTGAATCTATGGCGCACCTGTGAATATAATGAGGAGATCGACTAATGAAAGGTTGAAGAACATGTGCATAAGGGTGATGAATGAATGAAGCTCTCGAAGGAATATATAGATGGGCGAATTTTGTTCTTAACAGTAAAATCTGAATGAACTTCTGGTCTTAAACGATGGATGAAGTCATGAAGAACTGGTGCATGTCTGCTAAAAGAAAACATATGAATCCGGTTGGGGTTTCTGAAGATTAATATGCACAGAAGGATACACGGAATGTTGAATGAATATATTCTCTGAAGTTTGGGTTATTTCTGATATTTTGGTTACAGTGGTCTCATTTTTCTGTTATGAAGTTTTGGGAAAAATATGTTTGTAGATAATTGATTAAAGGGTTGCATTGAAACTGCTAGATCCAGTCTGAAAATTGATGAAACGTGTTCCGCAGTGATGCTGAGGGTCGAAGCCTTCAGTGAGGGGGTTGTAGCTCCCTTTCAGCAGTGGCTGGTAAACAAGAGCAAGGGGTTGTGGCTCCCTTCTAGGAGAGGCTGGTAAATGAGAGAAGGTTGTATCCTTCTGCAGGTGGGTGCCTGCGTGCTGGTATGAGTCTGCACCATCATAAAATTGTAAGAATTTTTCTTTATAATAAATATTGAAGACAGAAATTACAACAGCGGTGGTTTTCTCCCGAATTGGGTTTCCACCTTAAATCCTAGTGTCCATATGTGTTGTTCATGATTAATGGTTTTTTCTATTATTTCTGTTCATGCTTAATGTTTATCTGATGCAATTCTCTAAGTAAAGACATAACAAGATATCTGGACATACATGTTGAATGCAGTACTGTAACATATGGTTTTTTAAGAGAAAGTAAAGAACAATTGTTCAACCTTAAATACTGATTCACCCCCCCCTCTCAGTGTTTTTCCCAACAGATGTTTTCTAATCTTTGATTCAACCAGTTATACATTTTTATCCTTTTATTCCTAGAGTTAGCCATCTAATCATTAATCAAAAATCTTAAACCCATTGAGAGAGCCCTCTCAGGTTGAGGAGGCTAAGCCTCAACCAAAAGATTAGTTTGAAATAGTTACTCAGAGTCTACTTGATGAGTAGCCTATCAGGGTTAGATTTTTTGATAACATGGTAAAGGAACGATGGGATCTAGATCAACTTCCAGTTGAAAAACATTGGGTTTGGGAGGTATGGTCTCACTGATTGGATGGATCGTGACCACAGGTAGCTGTGAGGACTCTGTCTCGACAACAATGGATGAACTAGGATTTGTAGAAACAACTCAAGATGACTCTGGTATGTGTTATGATGATGACACACCAGAGGTACTGATAGTACTAGTTTCGGTAGAATGATGTCACATTCGCCGACTAGAAATGGCTTCCGATGGTAAAGCTGGTTTAAGTACTATTCGATGCGAATGATGGGGAAAGGGATGTTATTCTTCCACGATGACTGATTGATTTTATTAAAAAAACAAATAAAAAAAATAAAATGGTAATTCTAGGCAAAAGGTTTACCAAGTAATTGTGAACTACAAAATACCTCCTGATGAACCAAGAGATACGGATAGGAAATCTCCCTGAATGTTGTGTTTGGTGTATCACAAGTTACACGGCAGCTGACTCATTTACCTATGAATGGATAGAAACCTAAATTTTTCCTCCAAAATATACCTGAAGGTACGTGGAGGCCCAAGTCCATATTAGCAATTTCTAATGTGAAACCGCACAGTGAGAGCATCCCCTTATACTTTTCATACTAGAACACCGCTCTATATACCCTAAGGTACGTAAACGAGCTCTGATATAATTATGTATGTGGAGTGAGGTATCACACTCGAAATGTATCATAGACAAGTTAACAACAACTTCTATGTTTAATGACATCGGAACACGTCTATAGCTTAGACTTTCTAAATGTTATCGTTAATGTTACAATGCTTTCTTAGGTTGATTGATTTAAATTTTAAGTTGATCTTGTTTAAAATTTTGTCTTTGAGGTTCACAACATGATGTAATGGAAATTCCTAAAAATGAAAACTAAATGATAAGAAAACTTTTCGATTTAGCTTTTTCAATGAAAATCCTAGCTACTAAAGGGAAAGAGCAATCAGTTTTTCAGCAAACAACACACTGCACAAACTAAATGCAGCTTTCCTAACCTGTTCCTATGAAACGCACACAATTCACTATATGCACATGCATGTTTTTATTTTCAACTCCATTTAATGTGAATGAAAGAAGGGAAACTTGATTTGAAAATGGAAGGTACTTGAAAAGGGTGCAAGGTATCCATTTTCATTTACATAAATGAGTGCAAATATTCCTCTAAGTTTAAATCTGAAAATGTGAGAACTTCATATTTCTAATACAGAGATAGACTGTAGGGGAATTTACTGGATATGTCACCTTTAAAATAAAGGATGAATCCAGAGGCTACCTGGCCCTCTTACAGACTCTGCCTAAAGAAATAATAGAAGTAAACACTCAGATTTAATTAAAATGATCTTGGTTTAAACTTGACGTTATGCGGAAATTTAGCTTGCAAATGGTGTATGTCTTTTCACTGTTTATGTGTTTTAAGTTTATTTGTTTTTGCTAAAACTTAACATGTATATCAGCAACATATTCAGAAATATAATATCAAAACACAATAGCAATATGATATAGGAGTTCACCCCAACTCTTGGGCTACATCTCCTGGATCAAGCCTCCCAAAATGGGCTTGTCCTCTTGTATTAAAAGCTCTCAAATGAAATAAAAGATTATAAGTGTCTCAATAGACAAATATGAATATATAAACTGATTCAGAAGGCAGGAAAAAACTAAGAATGCCTTTTCAAATTCACTAAATAGTGAAATATTACCATAAACAGTGATCTCTTCATCAATGTCCTACTGGTGCTTTGAACTTCTCTGCAACTTTTCGGGCTATAGAAGTCTTCAAATGCCTCTAAAACCTGTTCCAATGGCTTCATAAGGTCGAAATTATCTGAAATAGAGCTTTTTTTCACCTCAAACTGATAACCACAACTCAACCAAACTCAAAACCCAAAATGGCCCCACTGGCTCAAAAAGCTTCTTCGAAGCTAAACAGGCTGAAACTGAGGTCCAATGGCTCTAAAACCTGTGCCATTGAGTCCAAAAGGTTGAGAACATACAAAATCAAAAAAAAATTTCGTTCCAAAAGGTTGAGTAATGAGAAAGTTATGACCAAAACAACTTTGCCCCAATTTCCTCCACTAAATGTGGGGCAACTGCCAGTTAACTCCACTAAAAGTGGAAGTCCGCCTAAATTTGGGAGCGCCTCCAAAATATCCGCCATATTAAATGACACTTAACTGAAGCTTAATTAAATATTAAACTTGAGATTAGGCTCCTTAAGCACTCTTAATCATTAAGCTCCCACACTGGTCATATGATGAGGTTCCATGGGAGGAGAGTTGGCCCCTCCGTGCTCCGCTGGACCCACTCCACTGAAAGTGCAATAACTTCTTCATACGGTGTCCGTTTTTCGAACCATTTGTGGCCCCAGAATTAGGAAGACAAGACCTATGCAACCATATTGTTTTCAACCAATTTTGAACACTTTCATTTTTTATCCTTTTTCCAAGCTCAGATTTGAGCTCCTGATCACACCTCCCAAATGAGAGGCTTTTGGTCCCCAAAAGCTTACTGAAATGAAGAACTGAACTGTAGTGCAGAAAATGAGAGAATAGCAACATCCTCTTCTCTTCAGCCTCCAAATTTTTTTCTGAATTTCCAACTGTTCACATGGCGAATTTTGTTGAATGAGCCACGTACTTGCGCCAATTCTCGACCAAGTTTTCTCGCCATACCAATCTTCCATACTGAAACCAGCAATGACACTTGCTGAACTTTGTGCCCTCTTTGCTTGCATGCCTTTCCAACTCATGAAATCTTGCACTGACAGTTCGTTCTCTGCACCAAACGACACCAAAGGCATCTTGTGCAACATACGACGTCAACAACTAGTTGACAATGAAATGTGCTATACAAATGACACACAAAATCTGTAAAAAAAAGAGTGTGCACACAACCGACGCAACTCGATAAATATGTATGACACAATTGACACAAGTCGATAAACAACAAGATACATCTTGACAAACACATGTGTATGTATCATGTACAATGAACTATATACAGTTCACTAATTACACATACAACCTCTATGTACATGTGCAACTTCAACTCTTCTTTTTCAATTACCAACAAGTACATCATCCCAAAAACATGTGGGTGACCAAGAGCTGAACCAAAAGACATTGCTGCAACATAAGTGAGTATCATACTCATCTTTTACACCTCCATGGTGAAATTTTGCAACAACAAAGAAATTCCTTCAAGTGAAACTTCTTATACATGCAATCTGGCATCAATTTTTCAACTGAAATACATGCATACCAATCTGAAATTTGCATGTACAAAATGAGTAATGAATTACTGCAATAAGAAGTTAATCCACTTCCTACCAAGCCAACTCCATGGCGTCTTTTGCTGCAACTGCAATTCTTCATGTGAATCTTCCATTTCCACATCGATAATGGACTCCATAGATCCACTTGTACCAAATTGTTTGGCCCTTAGCTGCATATGCTTTGGACGATTTGTTGGATGCAAAGTCCAACAATGAGAGACATCATGTCCCTTCCTTTGACAAATTGTGCAACTCTTAAGAACTTTCTGAGAAAGTTCTCTTTGCCTCTTCTGCTTCCTGTGTACTTTCTTTTTCAACCAGCATCTTGAAGCAACATGGTTAACTCCACCACAAAATGTGCAACAAAATTTTCTTTCATTCGAACAACCAAAATTATTATTCTTTGCTGAAACATAATCAAATTGATCATGTGAATAATTATACCTCTTTTGCTGCATGGAATGTCCATCCTTTTTGTCTTCGAAAGACGATGAACTAGTAGAGGAGACAGCTTTCCTTTTCAGACTTTCATCACAATTCTTGTCTTGAAAACTGTTTGAACTTGAAGGCTCGCCATAAGCGACATTTTTACCCTCTACTTGCTGCAATGATGGCTTCAAACAATGGTAAGGAAGATTTTCATCTTGACATTGATGTAATTTAGAACTTGGGAGAAATGTTCTCTTCAAATTTGCATCACATTCTTGAATGCATGTGCTCAAAGCTTCACCATTAAGTTGCTCATAGCCAAGACCAATATTCTTGGGACGCTCCAGAATGCAAATAGGCTCAAAAATGCCTTGTGCATTCTTTCCCAAACCTTTGCCTTCTTGATAGCCCATCTTCAACATCAATTTGGACCCAATACCTCTTGTGTTCCTTTCAAACGAACCAACACACTTTTCAATAGAGGAAACTGAAGACAAATCAGACTGATTTACCTCATGATTTACATCCTGAAGATGAGGTATTTTCTTGGACAAAGCTTCTTGAGCTTGAAGAAGCTGCAACTCCATATCATGCAGTCTTTGAAGAATGGCTTCTTTCTCTTCCTGCATAGCTATCAATTGTGCACGAAGTTGAACACTTTCCCTTTGATCCTCAAGGAGAATCTGCACCATGTCCTTCACCTTAAAGAACTCATTCTTCATGTCATCATTGAAGAATCTCATGAAGGAGGAAACTTCACTTGTATCAGAAGTTGACATTATGTAAATGGTCAAAACAACCAAAAGGAGCTTCCAAAGAAAAGTCCTCAAAGCTTTCCAACAAATGACAAGCTTTGAACCAAATGCCAGTAAGAACCCTTCTTAATCAAGCAGCCATAAAATAGTGAGATTAACTGTTTTAACACCTTTTGCACAATAAAAAATGCTCAAACTGAGCTCTAATACCATCTGATCTAAAAATGGAAGGTACTTGAAAAGGGTGCAAGGTATCCATTTTCATTTACGTAAATGAGTGCAAATATTCCTCTTAGTTTAAATCTGAAAATGTGAGAACTTCATATTTCTAATACAGAGATAGACTGTAGGGGCATTTACTAGATATGTCACCTTTCAAAGAAAGGATGAATCCAGAGGCTACCTGGCCCTCTTACAGACTCTGCCTAAAGAAATAATAGAAGTAAACACTCAGATTTAATTAAAATGATCTTGGTTTAAACTTGACGTTATGAGGAAATTTAGCTTGCAAATGGTGTATGTCTTTTCACTGTTTATGTGTTTTAAGTTTATTTGTTTTTGCTGAAACTTAACATGTATATCAGCAACATATTCAGCAATATAATATCAAAACACAACAGCAATATGATATAGGAGTTCACCCCAACTCTTGGGCTACATCTCCTGGATCAAGCCTCCCAAAGGGCTTGTCCTCTTTTATTAAAATCTCTCAAATGCAATACAAGATTATAAGTGTCTCAATAGAAAAATTTGAATATATAAATTGATTCATAAGGCAGGAAAAAGCTAAGAATGCCTTTTCAAATTCACTAAACAGTGAAAGATTACCATAAACAGTGATCTCTTCATCAATGTCCTGCTGGTGCTTTGAACTTCTCTGCATTTTTTCGGGCTGTAGAAGTCCTCAAATGCCTCTAAAACCTATTCCAATGGCTTCAGAAGGTCGAAATTATTTGAAATAGAGCTTTGTTTCACCTCAAACTGATAAGCGTTCTCCGAAATGAAACAGGCTTAAAACGAGCTCTAATGGCTCTTTTTCATTAAATTAAAAGCAAGTATAACATTTAATTTGATTTTAATTATATAAGCTAAGAATAATATTTAATACATAAGTAATACACCTCAAAACAACAAGATATCAGTATTAATATAAAAAATCCAAACCCAAATAATGGCTCCTTAAATAATTACAGATACTTCTAATCAGGTTGGCAATATACCTTTAGTATCTTAAGTGATCCTTTAATGTTGGTGATCCTTTCTTCATCAATGTCTTCTTACAAGAAATCGACCACAATATGTACAAGAAATCCTCTTATGTTACTTTGCCCCATAATTCCTTACGTGGCTCCCTTGAGGCATTTTTTTAATGATTGGTTTAATAGTACCTTATAAGTTTAATAGTACTTCATAAACCCATTCTTAGAAGGTACTATTAAACTGAATTTTTTTTTTTATTTCCTCTATTTCACCTTTCTTCTATAATTAACTTAAGTATTATACTAATTATAGTAATTATCAGGTTGGCCCTCTTACAGACTCTGCCTAAATAAATAATATAAGTAAACACTCAAACTTAATTAAAATGATCTTGGTTTAAACTTGACGTTATGCGGAAATTTAGCTTCCAAATGGTGTATGTCTTTTCACTATTTATGTATCTTAAGTGTAATTATTTTTGCTGAAACTTAGCATGGGTATCAGCAAAAATATTCAGCAATATAATATCAAAACACAACAACAATATGATATAGGAGTTCACCCCAACTCTTGGGCTACATCTCCTGGATCAAGCCTCCCAAAATGGGCTTGTCCTCTTGTATTAAAAGCTCTCAAATGCAATATAAGATTATAAGTGTCTCAATAGAAAAATCTGAATATATAAACTGATTCAGAAGGCAAGAAAAAGCTAAGAATGCCTTTTCAAATTCACTAAACAGTGAAAGATTACCATCAACAGTGATTTCTTTATCAATGTCCTGCTGGTGCTTTGAAATTCTCTGCAACTTTTCAGGCTGTATAAGTCCTTAAATGCCTCTGAAACCTCCTCCAATGGCTTTAGAAGTTCAAAATTATCTGAAATAGAGCTTTGGTTCACCTCAAACCGATAACCACAACTCAAAATAGCTCCAAACCCAAAATGGCCCTAATGGCTCAAAAAGGTTCTCCGAAGTGAAACAGGCTGAAAATGAGCTCTAATGGCTCTGAAACCTGCGCCATTGAGTCCAAAATGTTGAGACCATATGAAATCAAAAAAAAATTCATTCCAAAAGTTTTATTAATGAGAAAGTTATGACCAAAACAACTTTGCCCCAATTTCCTCCACTAAATGTGGGGCAACTGCCAATTAACTCCACTAAAAGTGGAAGTCTGCCTAAATTTGGGAGCACCTCCAAAATATCTGCCATATTAAACTCCACTTAACTAAAGCTTAATTAAATATTAAACTTGAGATTAGGCTCCTTAAGTGCTCTTAATCATTAAGCTCCCACACTGGTCATATGATGAGGTTCCATGGGAGGAGAGTTGGCCCCTCCGTGCTCCGTTGGACCCACTCCACTAAAAGTGCAATAACTTCTTCATACGGTGTCCATTTTTCGAACCATTTGTGGCACCATAATCAGGAAGACGAGACCTATGCAACCATATTGTTTTCAACCAATTTTGAACACTTTCATTTTTTAGCCTTTTTCCATGGCTTGGACTTGAGCTCCTGATCACACCTCCCAAATGAGAGGCTTTTGGACCCCAAAAGCTCACTAAAATTCTGAAACTGAACTGTAGTACAGAAAATGAGAGAATAACAACATCCTCTTCTCTTCATCCTTCAAAAAATTTCCTAAATTGCCAACTGTTCACATGGCTAATTTTGTTGAATGAGCCATGTACTTGTGCCAAATCCTGACCAATTTTTCTCGCCATACCAATCTGCCAGAATGAAACCAGCAATGACACTGCAGAAATTTGTTCCCTCTTTGCTTGCATGCCTTTCCAACTCATGGAATCTTACACTGCTTTGCATTGACACTTTGTTCTTTTCACCAAACGACACCAAAAGCATCTTGTGCACAAAACTATAACAAGTGTGCACACAACCGACACAAGTCGATAAACAACAAGATACATCTTGACAAACACATGTGTATGTATCATGTACAATGAACTATATACAGTTCGTTAATTACACATACAACCTCTATGTACATGTGCAACTTCAACTCTTCTTTTTCAAATACCAACAAGTACATCATCCCAAAAACATGTGGGTGATAAAGAGCTGAACCAAAAGACAATGCTGCAACATAAGTGAGTATCATACTCATCTTTTACACCTCCATGGTGAAATTTTGCAACAACAAAGAAATTCCTTCAACTGAAACTTCTTATACATGCAATCTGGCATCAATTTTTCAACTGAAATACATGCATACCAATCTAAAATTTGCATGTACAAAATGAGTAATGACTTACTGCAATAAGAAGTTAATCCACTTCCTACCAAGCCAACTCCATGGTGTCTTTTGCTGCAACTGCAATTCTTCATGTGAATCTTCCATTTCCACATCGATAATGGACTCCACTTGTGCCAAACTATTTGTCCCTTAGCTTCATATGCTTTGGACGATTTGTTGGATGCAAAGTCCAACAATGAGAGACATCATGTCCCTTCCTTTGAAAAACTGTTCAACTCTTAAGAAATTTCTGAGAAAGTTCTCTTTGCCTCTTCTGCTTCCTGTGTGCTTTCTTTTTCAACCAGCATCTTGAAGCAACATGGTTAACTCTACCACAAAATGTGCAACAAAATTTTCTTTCATTCGAACAACCAAAATTATTATTCTTTGTTGAAACATAATCAAATTGATCATGTGAATAATTATACCTCTTTTGCTGCATGGAATGTCCATCCTTTTTGTCTTCGAAAAACGATGAACTAGTAGAGGAGACAGCTTTCCTTTTCAGACTTTCATCAATGCTCTTGTCTTGAAAACTGTTTGAACTAGAAGGCTCGCCATAAGTGACATGTTTACCCTCTAGTTGCTAGAATGATGGCTTAAAACAATGGAAATCATCCTTAAAATAATTTTGAACTAAATGCATTTGATAACTTGGAACAAAGGTTCTCTTAAAATTTGCATTACATTCTTGAATGCATGTGCTCAAAGCTTCGCCATTAAGCTGCTCATAGCCAAGACCAATGTTCTTGGGACGCTCCACAACACAAATAGGCTCAAAAATTCCTTGTGCATGCTTGCCCAAACCTTTTCCTTCTTGAAAGCCCATTTTCAACATCAATTTGGACCTAATACCTCTTGTATGCCTTTCAAAAGAACCAACACACTTTTCAATAGAAGAAACTGAAGACAAATCAGAGTGATTTACCTCATGATTTACATCCGGAAGATAAGGTATTTTCTTGGAAAAATCTTCTTGAACTTGAAGAAGTTGCAACTCCATATCATGCAGTCTTTGAAGAATGGCTTCGTTCTCTTCCTGCATAGCTAGCAATTGTGCACGAAGTTGAACACTTTCCCTTTGATCCTCAAGGAGAATCTGCACCATGTCCTTCACCTTAAAGAACTCATTCTTCATGTCATCATTGAAGAATATCGTGAAGGAGGAAACTTCAGTTGTATCAGAAGTTGACATTATGTAAATGGTCAAAACAACTAAAAGGAGCTTCCAAAGAAAAGTCCTCAAAGCTCCCAATAAAGTTTAATGTAAATCAATTTGAGCACTACAACTGCAATTCTTCATGTGAATCTTCCATTTCCACATCGATAATGGACTCCATAGATCCACTTATGCCAAACTGTTTGTCCCTTAGCTGCATATGCTTTGGACGATTTGTTGGATGCAAAGTCCAACAATGAGAGACATCATGTCCCTTCCTTTGACAAACTGTGCAACTCTTAAGAACTTTCTGAGAAAGTTCTCTTTGCCTCTTTCTTTCACTGCTTATTAGCACCTTTTTCAACCAGCATCTTGAAGCAACATGGTTAACTCCACCACAAAATGTGCAACAAAATTTTCTTTCATTCGAACAAGCAAAATTATTATTCTTATTAAATAATCTGAAATAAGAAATGACACTTGTTGAACTTAATATTAATAATTATTGCAAGCTTAATATATTTAATAATTAATTATTGAAAGGTACTTCAACTAATAATTATCCAAAAATAATAAACTAATTTAAATATATATTGGAATATTTAATATTTTTGTTGAAACATATTCCGCAAACTATTAGTAGACATAATAGTTATTATCATATAATAATAAACCTTATTAATACTTTAAATAGTTTCACCTGAATATATATTAATAATATAATGATATCTATTATATTAACCTGTAAATGTAATATTAGTTTATCATTTAAATTATTTTTATAGTTTAATAGATTATTTTATTAAACATAATTATTAATAAGTTAGATTGTTAAGATAATTAAGTTAGATTGTTTAAGGTAATAGTTATAATTATATATTATGTTTTAATTTAACTTATAGTTGGTTGTCATAGAATATTAAATTAATTGTTAATATATTATTAAGGGTAATAGTTTATTATGGTTACACTTAAGAAATAGAGCCAATTATATTAAACCCTTACATATAAGTTCGTTTGTTTGTCATACTTTCCCTAGTTTGGCATTGGGATCGTATTGCCGAGGCCTATCCCGTTGCTCAAGTTCCAAATCAATTTAAGAACTTTCATTTTTGAGCTTTTCCCAAGAAATTCACATCCAACCTGGTGGAGAAGCTGATGGAAGAATACAAAATCATTTCCTTACATAGCCAAACATTATGGTAAGGAAGGCATCCATCACTGAAGATATTTGAATCTATAATTAAAATTATAGAAGAAGAATCTTAATGGAATAATACACTCAATTCTTCACTGTTGGTGATTCATTAAGCTTATTACCAAAACAAATTTGCCCCAATTTCCTCCACTAAATGTGGGGCAACTGCCAGTTAACTCCACTAAAAGTGGAAGTCCGCCTAAATTTGGGAGCGCCTCCAGAATCTCAGCCATATTAAACTCCACTTAACTGAAGTTTAATTAAATATTAAACTTGAGATTAGGCTCCTTAAGCGCTCTTAACATTAAGCTCCCACACTGGTCATATGATGAGGTTCCATGGGAGGAGGGCTGGCACCTCCGTGCTCTGCCGGACCCACTCCACTAAAAGTGCAATAACTTCTTCATACGGTGTCCATTTTTCGAACCGTTTGCGGCGCCGGAATCAGGAAGACGAGACCTATGCAACCATCTTGGTTTCAATAAATTTTGAGAATTTTCATTTTTGATCTTTTTCCCAAGCTCAGATTTGAGCTCCTGATCACAATATTTTTTAATGGAGGAACTTGAAGACAAGTTGGAACGATTATCCTCTTCCTTAAAAATAAATTAAAGTTATATAATATTATTTTCAATAAATTTAATTAAAATTAAATATTTAAACTATCATTAATATAATCCAAGGGGTAAACTTCACTTATAGAAGAAGATGACATTATGTAAATGGTTAAAACGACCAAAAAGAACTTCCAAAGAAAAGTCCTCAAATCTTTCAATCAAACGACAAGTTTTTAACCAAATGTCAGTAAAGACCCTTTCTCATTCAAGCAGCCATAAAACAGTGAGATTGACTGTTTTAACACCTTTTGCACAATAAAAAAATGCTCAACCCAAGCTTTTATAACATCTGATCTGAAAATGGAAGGTACTTGAAAAGGGTGCAAGGTATCCATTTTCATTTATGTAAATGAGTGCAAAAATACTCTAAGTTTAAATCTGAAAATGTGAGAACTTCATATTTCTAATACAGAGATAGACTGTAGGGGCATTCACCGGATATTTCACCTTTCAAAGAAAGGATGAATCCAGAGGCTACCTAGCCCTCTTACAGACTCTGCCTAAAGAAATAATATAAGTAAACACTCAGATTTGATTAAAATGATCTTGCTTTAAACTTGACGTTATGTGGAAATTTAGCTTGCAAATGGTGTATGTCTTTTCACTGTTTATGTATCTTAAGTGTAATTATTTTTTCTGAAACTTAGCATGGGTATCAGCAACAATATTCAGCAATATAATATCAAAACACAACATCAATATGATATAGGAGTTCACCCCAACTCTTGGGCTACATATCCTGGATCAAGCCTCCCAAAATGGGCTTGTCCTCTTGTATTAAAAGCTCTCAAATGCAATACAAGATTATAAGTGTCTCAATAGACAAATTTGAATATATAAACTAATTCATAAGGTAGGAAAAAGCTAAGAATGCCTTTTCAAATTCACTAAACAGTGAAATATTACCATCAACAGTGATTTCTTCATCAATGTCCTGCTCGTGCTTTGAACTTCTCTGCAACTTTTTGGGCCTCAAATGCCTCTGAAACCTCCTCCAATGGCTTCAGAAGGTCTAAATTATCTGAAATAGAGCTTTGGTTCACCTCAAACTGATAACCGCAACTCAAAATAGCTCCAAACCCAAAATGGCCCTAATGGATCAAAAAGGTTCTCCGAAGTGAAACAGTCTGAAAATGAGCTCTAATGGCTCTAAAACCTATGCCATTGAGTCCAAAATCCTAAGAAAATACGAAATCAAAAAAAAATTCGTTCCAAAAGGTTGAGTAATGAGAAATTTATGACCAAAACAACTTTGCCCCAATTTCCTCCACTAAATGTGGGGCAACTGCCAGTTAACTCCACTAAAAGTGGAAGTCCGCCTAAATTTGGGAGCACCTCCAAAATCTCCGCCATTTTAAACTCCAATTAACTGAAGCTTAATTAAATATTAAAGTTGATATTAGGCTCCTTAAGCGCTCTTAATCATTAAGCTCCCACACTGGTCATATGATGAGGTTCCATGGGAGGAGAGTTGGCCCCTCCATGCTCCGCTGGACCCACTCCACTAAAAGTGCAATAACTTCTTCATACGGTGTCCGTTTTTTGAACCGTTTGTGGCAATAGAATCAGGAAGATGAGACCTATGCAACCATATTGGTTTCAACCAATTTTGAACACTTTCATTTTTTATCCTTTTTCCATGGCTTGGACTTGAGCTCCTGATCACAACTCCCAAATGAGAGGCTTTTGGACCCCAAAAGCTCAAAAAATTCCAAAACGGAACTGTAGTACAGAAAATGAGAGAATAAAAACATCCTCTTCTCTTCACCCTTCAAAAATTTTCCTGAATTGCCAACTGTTCACATGGCGAATTTTGCTGAATGAGCCATGTACTTGTGCCTAATCCTGACCAAGTTTTCTCGCCATACCAATCTGCCAGAATGAAACCAGCAATGACACTTGCTGAAATTTGTGCCCTCTTTGCTTGCATGCCTTTTCAACTCATGGAATCTTACACTGCTTTGCACTGACACTTCGTTCTTTGCACCAAACGACACCAAAAGCATCTTGTGCAACATACGATATCAACAACAAGTTGACAATGAAATGTGTTATACAATTGACACACAAAATCTATAACAAGTGTGCACACAACCGACACAAGTTGATAAATATGTATGACACAATCAACACAAGTCGATAAACAACAAGATACATCTTAACAAACACATGTGTATGTATCATCTACAATGAACTATATACAATTCACTAATTACACATACAACCTCTATGTACATGTGCAACTTCAACTCTTCTTTTTCAAATACCAACAAGTACATCATCCCAAAAACATGTGGATGATCAAGAGCTGAACCAAAAGACATTGCTACAACATAAGTGAGTATCATACTCATCTTTTACACCTCCATGGCAAAATTTTGCAACAACAAAGAAATTCCTTCAACTAAAACTTCTTATACATGCAATCTGGCATCAATTTTTCAACTGAAATACATGCATACCAATCTGAAATTTGCATGTAAAAAATGAGTAATGACTTACTGCAATAAGAAGTTAATCCACTTCCTACCAAGCCAACTCCATGGCGTCTTTTGTTGCAACTGCAATTCTTCATGTGAATCTTCCATTTCCACATCGATAATGGACTCCATAGATCCACTTGTGCCAAAATGTTTTTCCCTTAGCTGCATATGCTTTGGAAGATTTGCTGGATGCAAAGTCCAACAATGAGAGACATCATGTCCCTTCCTTTGACAAACTGTGCAACTCTTAAGAACTTTCTGAGAAAGTTCTCTTTGCCTCTTCTGCTTCCTGTGTGCTTTCTTTTTCAACCAGCATCTTGAAGCAACATGGTTAACTCCACCACAAAATGTGCAACAAAATTTTCTTTCATTTGAACAAGAAAAATGATCATTCTTTGCTGAAACATAATCAAATTGATCATTTGAATGATTATAACTCTTTTTCTGCAATGATGGCTTAAAACAATGGTAAGGAAGATTGTCATCCTGACATTGATGTACTTGAGAACTTGGGAGAAATGTTCTCTTCAAATTTGCATCACATTCTTGAATGCATGTGCTCAAAGCTTCACCATTAAGTTGCTCATAGCCAAGACCAATATTCTTGGGATGCTCCACAACACAAATAGGCTCAACAATGCCTTGTGCATGCTTGCCCAAACCTTTGCCTTCTTGATAGCCCATCTTCAACATCAATTTGGACCCAATACCTCTTGTATGCCTTTCAAACGAACCAACACACTTTTCAATAGAGGAAACTGAAGACAAATCAGACTGATTTACCTCATGATTTACATCCTGAAGATGAGGTATTTTCTTGGACAAAGCTTCTTGAGCTTGAAGAAGCTGCAACTCCATATCATGAAATCTTTGAAGAATGGCTTCTTTGTCTTTCTGCATAGCTAGCAATTGTGCATGAAGCTTAACACTTTCTCTTTGATCCTCAATGAGAATCTACACCATGTCCTTCACTTTAAAAAACTCATTCTTCATGTCATCATTGAAGAATCTCGTGAAGGAGGAAACTTCACTTATAGAAGAAGATGACATTATGTAAATGGTTAAAACAACCAAAAGGAACTTCCAAAGAAAAGTCCTCAAGGCTTTCAATCAAACGACAAGTTTTTAACCAAATGTCAGTAAAGACCCCTTCTCATTCAAGCAGCCATAAAACAGTGAGATTGACTATTTTAACACCTTTTGCACCATAAAAAATGCTCAACCCGAGCTCTGATACCATCTGATCTGAAAATGGAAGATTCACATGAAGAATTGCAGTTGCAGCAAAAGACGCCATGGAGTTGGCTTGGTAGGAAGTGGATTAAATTCTTATTGCAGTAAGTCATTACTCATTTTGTACATGCAAATTTCATATTGGTATGCATGTATTTCAGTTGAAAAGTTGATGCAAGATTGCATGTAAAAGCAGTTTCAGTTGAAGGAATTTCTTTGTTGTTGCAAAATTTCGCCATGGAGGTGTAAAAGATGAGTATGATACTCACTTATGTTGCAACAATGTCTTTTGGTTCAGCTCTTGATCACCCACATGTTTTTGGGATGATGTACTTGTTGGTATTTGAAAAAGAAGAGTTGAAATTGCACATGTACATAGAGGTTGTATGTGTAATTAGCGAACTGTATATAGTTCATTGTACATGATACATACACATGTGTTTGTCAAGATGTATCTTGTTGTTTATCGACTTGTGTTGATTGTGTCATACATGTTTATCGACTTGTGTCGGTTGTGTGCACACTTGTTATAGATTTTGTGTGTCAATTGTATAGCACATTTCATTGTCAACTTGTTGTTGATGTCATATGTTGCACAAGATGCTTTTGGTGTCGTTTGGTGCAAAGAACGAAGTGTCAATGCAAAGCAGTGTAAGATTCCATGAGTTGGAAAGGCATGCAAGCAAAGATGGCACAAATTTCAGCAAGTGTCATTGCTGGTTTCATTCTGGCAGATTGGTATGGTGAGAAAACTTGGTCAGGATTTGGCACAAGTACATGGCTCATTCAGCAAAATTTGCCATGTGAACAGTTGGCAATTCAGGAAAAATTTTTGAAGGCTGAAGAGAAGAGGATGTTTTTATTCTCTCATTTTCTGTACTACAGTTCAGTTTTAGAATTTTAGTGAGATTTTGGGGTCCAAAAGCCTCTCATTTGGGAGGTGTGATCAGGAGCTCAAGTCAAAGCCATGGAAAAAGGCTAAAAAATGAAAGTGTTAAAAATTGGTTGAAACCAATATGGTTGCATAGGTCTCGTCTTCCTAATTCTGGTGCCACAAACGGTTCGAAAAACGGACACCGTATGAAGAAGTTATTGCACTTTTAGTGGAGTGGGTCCAGCGGAGCACGGAGGGGCCAACTCTCCTCCCATGGAACCTCATCATATGACCAGTGTGGGAGCTTAATGATTAAGAGCGCTTAAGGAGCCTAATATCAAGTTTAATATTTAATTAAGCTTCAGTTAAGTGGAGTTTAATATGGCGGAGATTTTTGAGGCGCTCCCAAATTTAGGCGGACTTCCACTTTTAGTGGAGTTAACTGGCAGTTGCCCCACTTTTAGTGGAGGAAATTGGGGCAAAGTTGTTTTGGTCATAATTTTCTCATTACTCAACCTTTTGGAATGATTTTTTTTTTTATTTCGTATGTTCGCAGCATTTTGGACTCAATGGCGTAGGTTTTAGAGCCATTAGAGCTCATTTTTAGCCTGTTTCGCTTTGGAGAACCTTTTTGAGCCATTAGGGCCATTTTGGGTTTGGAGCTATTTTGAGTTGCGGTTATCAGTTTGAGGTGAACCAATATTAATAATATTTAAAAATATGGGCTATCAAGAATATTTTTTGATACCCTTTTTCCAAGACTCAGCTAACAACAGCTATCTTTCCAAGTCAAGAAAACTCATACATGCAACCATTTTGCAACCAATAAAATAGTAAATCTCTTATACTATTTTAAAACCTTTTGCACCATAAGGAATGCTCAACCTGAGCTCTGATACCATGTAATAAGGTGAAATGTATATTATTAAAACTTCACTATTTTATAAAATATTTAAACCCAATGATAGTTCTCACATTAATCTGATCTGAAAATGGAAGGTACTTGAAAAGGGTGCAAGGTATCCATTTTCAATTATGTAAATGAGTGCAAACATATTCTAATTTTAAATCTGAAAATGTGAGAACTTCATATTTCTAATACAGAGATTGACTGTAGGGGCATTTACTGGATATTTCACCTTTCAAAGAAAGGATGAATCCAGAGGCTACCTGGCCCTCTTACATACTCTGCCTAAAGAAAATATAGAAGTAATCACTCAGATTTAATTAAAATAATCTTGCTTTAAACTTGATGTTATGCAGAAATTTAGCTTGCAAATGGTGTATGTCTTTTCACCATTTGCAAGCTCAATTTCCGCATAACATAATTTGGCTCACTGTTTTATAAATTACCTCATCGAGGTAATATCATAGGTTAAAAATCCAGAGGCTACTAAATAGATAATTATAAATTACTGTTTCAAAGAAAGGATGAATCCAGAGGCTACTAAATGGATAATTATAAATTACTGTTTCAAAGAAATGATGAATCCAGAGGCTACCTGGCCCTCTTACAGACTCTTCCTAAAGAAATAATAGAAGTAAACACTCAGATTTAATTAAAATGCTCTTGCTTTAAACTTGACGTTATGCAGAAATTTAGCTTGCAAATGGTGTATGTCTTTTCACTGTTTATGTGTTTTAAGTTTATTTGTTTTTTCTGAAACTTAACATGTATATCAGCAACATATTCAGCAATATAATATCAAAACACAACAGCAATATGATATAGGAGTTCACCCCAACTCTTGGGCTACATCTCCTGGATCAAGCCTCCCAAAATGGGCTTGTCCTTTTGTATTAAAAGCTCTCAAATACAATACAAGATTATAAGTGTCTCAATAGAAAAATCTGAATATATAAACTGATTCAGAAGGAAGGAAAAAGCTAAGAATGCCTTTTCAAATTCACTAAACAGTGATAGATTACCATAAACAATGATTTCTTCATCAATGTCTTGCTGGTGCTTTGAACTTCTCTGCAACTTTTCGGGCTGTAGAATAATACATAAAGAAGAAGGTACTATTATGTTGATTCAATATACTCAACATAACAGAAGAGTTGGGGTGAACTCCTATATCATATTGCTGTTGTGTTTTGATATTATATTGCTGAATATTGTTGCTGATACCCATGTTAAGTTTCAGCAAAAACAATTACACTTATGATACATAAACAGTGAAAATACATACACCATGTGCAATACAAGATCAGGATTAGAGCATAATCTTAGCCTAAATTAAATTAATATTTTTAAGTAATACATATAAGAAGCCATTTTAATAAACAAAAGAAATGATAGCCATCCTCCTAATATTTTAAATCGGAAATTAAGTTGTTTATGATTACCTTCGAAAGCCATAGCGAGACTAACGGTGCCAAAATGTTTGGTCAATTTAGTGTGTCCTAAATTGCTACATTAATTTGTCAATCCGGGATTCGTAAGCTGACGAAGTGTGGCGCACTATATGTGCAAGATAACCTATCTCTTACTTTTTGTCGTTTTTGGTTTTTTTTTTATCTTGGGGGTTTTTATCTTGGTTGGTTTCCTAATGTGAGATGGAAATTCTAAAAGACAAGTATGGATATAAATGTTCAAGGCAATGATGTCCTTTATAATGATTTCCCAAACTTCAAACTTCAAAATGGTTTTAAAACATGCAATGACAAAATTAATTCCTAAAATAAAATGAAAATGTGCCACTATACTAGTCAAACAAACAGTGAACTATTGATCATGAAACCCATTACCCTTGCTGCTGTCTAAATACAAAAGAAACTGTACTCAAAGAAATCCAAGAATTGCAAGCAAAGTAAAGCTAAAACCAAATTACATCAACTCATATTCTGACTCCTCACCATTAGTCTCGCTATGGCTTTCGGAGGTAATCATAAACAACTTGAGCAATCTGATATCTAATTTGCAGAAAAATAAACTAATATCAAGTTACACATTCATACTTCAATCCCTCACCATTAGTCTCGCTATGGCTTTCGGAGGTAACTGATAATGACATGAGCAATTTAATATCTAACTTGCAGAAAAAATAAACTAATATCAAACTACACACTCATACTTCAATCCCTCACCATTAGTCTCGCTATGGCTTTCGGAGGTAACTGATAATGACATGAGTAATTTAATATCTAATCTAACTAATAAAGCAAATGTACAAAACTGAAATAAATAAAACAGTGTTGGAATTAAAAGTTAAGAAAAATAAATCAGCAGAAGGACAAGACTGATTTCTTGTCATTAGTCATTGTAAAACTATGTGCAAATGCCCGGGCTGCCTACTGTAATCTGGAACAAAGACATTGATCAGTTAACAGCAGTATAAAGCATGAAAAATTATGGATAGAAATAAAACATTAATACCATAAGGGATGTATTATATACACGTGAATAACTATGGCATAATGAACGTAAGTAAATAAAACATGAAACTATACAGTAATAAACAAAAACTTCGGCGTGTGCAGGGGCCCTCTGCACAATCCTCGGGCAACAGCTATTAACCACGAATTATGCTTATGAACAGAGTCTTCTCATGTATTCAAAATGCAGTCATAACAAGGAAATAATGTCATGGCACAGTGTGCTTTCTTTACAGCAAAATTACATTACAAAAGCTAGCTACTATGCGTATGAGAACACATTATTTATAACAGAGGATGACATAACTACTTTCCTACAATCTGCGCTGATAAAAGACACGTGAACAACCACGTCCAGAAATGTAGCATTATGGCTACCGTGAAGATTAAATCTATGGATGGTGGTCGTTGGATTTAGCTTATGGAGCAGTTCACATGTGTTGATATGTCCCCTGGGATCATGGAATGACCACGCAAGTCTTCACGTGGTGAAAAACGGAGTTCTGTCACCGTAGGACTCTTAGGTTGACCACCGCTTGACTACCTTTGACCACGGCCTTCTTTGGTGAATTCGACTGAGCCAATAGGACTCGGTCCATATCCATGTCATTTCCAACTTACCCATGTGGCTTGATTTTCCTGAAGACACCTGCAATATAGACTTTAACAAAATGGCTGCGGAAAGTTGAAGCAGTTGCGGAAAGTGACAAGATTCCGCAGCTCAATGAGCAAAAATCTAATTCAAACAGCAGACACAAAACATAGTTAAAAAGCACTTTAAATGCTCTTTTATGATTAATAGGCAATGATGTTGATGACTTAGGAGGTCCAGGTAAATGGAAAAAGTCTAGAAAGGTGTATAGGAAAGATGCAAGTTTGGGACTCAACATATGGTGCTTTCAATGAGAACCATCTAAGCAAAAGAAGTATATATTGGTTTGTACTGATTATGTTACTAAATGGGTGGAAGCCAAAGAATTAGTGTCTGCTACTGAAAATTCAGTTGTTAATTTTCTTTATGAGGATATTTTTACTCGCTTTGGTGTTCCAAGAGAAATTGTGACAGATCAGGGAAGCAAATTTACATCCAACCTGGTGGAGAAGCTTATGGAAGAATAAAAAATCAAGCACAGAAGATCTACTCCTTACCATCCACAAGCAAATGGTCAAGTAGAGTCTACAAACAAAGTTCTCGAAAGCATCATCACCAAAACTGTTCATCTACACAGAAGAGATTGGGCAGAAAGGCTTCCTGAAGCCTTGTGGGCCTACAGAACTACATGGAGAAATACAACAAGACATTCTCCCTATGAACTTTTTTATGGGAAAGAAGTCTTGTTCCCCATTGAGTTCCAAGTCAAAACCTTTAAGATGGTAGTTCAGTTGGGGATGGATCTATCATAATCCCAAAAGCATAGAATGGAGCAGTTGAATGAGCTAGATGAGGTCAGAGAAGAGGCAATTCTAAGAACTGATCTAGTTCAATATCAAAGAGCTAAATGGCATGACAAATACATCAAAGAGAAGAAGTTTCAAGAAGGATATTGGGCATTGCTATTTGATTCCAAGTTTAAAGATTTTAAAGGAAAATTTCAAACTCATTGGCTTGGTCATAACTTTACTAACCCTTTAATAAGTTTTACGTGGTTACCTTGAGCTTAGATAATTCCTTAGAGATTAGTTTAAAGTTTAACAACTTTACTATTAAACTTCTTCTTGTAATTTTGATGAATAAATATTCAACTGTTCACATGGCGAATTTTGCTGAATGAGCCACGTACTTGCGCCAATTCTCGACCAAGTTTTCTCGCCATACCTGTCTGATGCCACTCTTTGAAACAATGACATGCTGGACTTTGTGCCTACCTTGCATGCCTTTCCAACTCATGGAATCTTGCACTGCTTTGCACTGACACTTCGTTCTTTGCACCAAACGACACCAAAGGCATCTTGTGCAACATACGACATCAACAACTAGTTGACAATGAAATGTGCTATACAAATGACACACAAAATCTGTAAAAAAAAAAGAGTGTGCACACAATCGAAAAAAGTCGATAAACATGTATGACACAATCGACACAAGTCGATAAAAAACAAGATACATCTTGACAAACACATGTGTATGTATCATGTACAATGAACTATAAACAGTTTGCTAATTACACATACAACTTCTATGTACATGTGCAACTTCAACTCTTCTTTTTCAAATACCAACAAGTACATCATCCCAAAAACATGTGGGTGATCAAGAGCTGAACCAAAAGACATTGCTGCAACATAAGTGAGTATCATACTCATCTTTTACACCTCCATGGAAAAATTTTGCAACAACAAAGAAATTCCTTCAACTGAAACTTCTTATACATGCAATCTGGCATCAATTTTTCAACTGAAATACATGCATACCAATCTAAAATTTGCATGTACAAAATGAGTAATGACTTACTGCAATAAGAAGTTAATCCACTTCCTACCAAGCCAACTCCATGGTGTCTTTTGCTGCAACTGCAATTCTTCATGTGAATCTTCCATTTCCACATCGATAATGGACTCCACTTGTGCCAAACTATTTGTCCCTTAGCTTCATATGCTTTGGACGATTTGTTGGATGCAAAGTCCAACAATGAGAGACATCATGTCCTTCATGACAGCTACTGACTCTGCAAACACTTTACGAAGAAGATTCTCCACAAATATTTTGCCTGATACTGCTTCTTGTGCTTTCTTTTCCTTTGACATAAAACAACATGGTTAACTCCACCACAAAATGTGCAACAAAATTTTCTTTCATTCGAACAAGCAAAATTATTATTCTTTGTTGAAACATAATCAAATTGATCATGTGAATAATTATACCTCTTTTGCTGCATGGAATGTCCATCCATTTTGTCTTCGAAAGACGATGAACTAGTAGAGGAAACAGCTTTCCTTTTCAGACTCTCATCACAATTCTTGTCTTGAAAACTGTTTGAACTTGAAGGCTCGCCATAAGCAACATGTTTACCCTCTACTTGCTGCAATGATGGCTTCAAACAATGGTAAGGAAGATTTTCATCCTGACATTGATGTAATTTAAGTGAAGTATATTGGCTGATATTATTAATGGCTCTAAAGGATGAACCAAAAGATATTATATGTATCTATATTATATCAGAAAAGATAATATAAATACCCTTAAGCATCAAGTTCTGAAAATGGAAGGTGAAATATTGTTGTTAGCCATATTTTCCCCTTTTCATTAAAATATGGTTGATACCAATCTGATCTGAAAATGGAAGGTACTTGAAAAGGGTGCAAGGTATCCATTTTCAATTATGTAAATGAGTGCAAAAATACTCTAAGTTTAAATCTGAAAATGTCAGAACTTCATATTTCTAATACAGAGATAGACTGTAGGGGCATTTACCAGATATTTCACCTTTCAAAGAAAGGATGAATCCAGAGGCTACCTGGCCCTCTTACAGACTCTGCCTAAAGAAAATATAGAAATAATCACTTATATTATTTTAATTAAATCTGAGTGGTTACTTCTATATTTTCTTTAGGCAGAGTCTATAAGAGGGCCAAGTAGCCTCTGGATTCATCCTTTCTTTGAAAGGTGAAATATCCATTAATAATATTGGGTTACTAATACACTAAAACCATATTTCATTAATTATACCTTTAATATCTTTTGTTGACATTTTGGGTTTGGAGCTATTTTGAGTTGCGGTTATCAGTTTGAGGAGTATCAAATATCTTGCTAATGTATTAATTATTTGCTAATATTTTAGGAAAAAGCCTTATTTATATTTAATTACTGATCTTAGCTTAATTGGTATTATTTATATCGGAGCTCAAGGTTTTTAGGTTTATTATCATAAGTTATTAACATATAAGTTATTAACGCCAATGTAAATTTAAGTTATAGTTAGTTTTAGTTAACTTATTAATGCAGAGAAGTAATATAACAGTTACCTTTACTTGTTTATGTATCTTTTATGTGTCATTTAATATAATATTAATATTAAATGAAGGTACCTTTCATTTATCATATAGAAGGTATTAATTTAATCTATATAAACTAATCTATTATATTATTTTATTTTTATGTGTCTTAGTTAATATATATTAATACCCTTTTCAATATATTAGTTAACTTACCATCTGATATGAAAATGGAAGGTACTTGAAAAGGGTGCAAGGTATCCATTTTCATTTACGTAAATGAGTGCAAATAGACCATTATAACACATAACCTGATCATACATTTATTAATTAATGAAGAAATCATTGATGAAGAAAGGCATTGGGGATACAGATGCTTCAGATACAGCTCTAGGAGTTGTGTTGGGTCAAAAGGATTTAGTCCCTTATGCCATTTACTATACCAGTAAAAATTTGACTCCCACTGAGTTGAACTATACTGTAAGTGAAAAAGAGTTTTTAGCTATTGTTCATGCAATCAATAAGTTTAGACATTATATAAGAGGCTATGAAACTTTTATTCATACTGATCATTCTGCAATTAGATATCTAATGAAAAAACCTGTTACTAATGGCAGAGTGACAAGATGGCTCCTGCTTTTGCAGGAATTCAATATTATTGTGTTGGATAGACCAGGGAAACAAAATATAGTAGTTGATTTCTTGTCTAGGATTCAGAATACTAAAGAAGATTCTCCTGTAGAGGATAATTTTCCTGATGAATACTTGTTTGCAGTAACTACTAAGACCCCTTGGTATGCAGATATTGCTAACTATTTGGTTACAGGGAAACTGCCTCCACATTTATTTCCAAGTGAAAGAAGAAAGATTATTCAGGAGAGTTAAAAATATTCATGGATTTCTAACGAATTGTTTAAAAACAGGGCCAGATCTTGTGATCAGAAGATGTGTCAGGGAGGATGAAATTCCTGATATCCTCAAGGCATGTCATGATGAACCATGCGGCGGACACTTTTTTGACAAAAGGACAGCATATAAAATTCTCTCTTTAGGATATTGTTGGCCTTCCCTCTTCAAAGATGCAAAACAATATGTCAAAAGGTGTGACAGCTGCCAAAGAGTAGGGAAACCTACCCTTTCAAATGAAATGCCATTGCAACCATAGGTACTCATTGCTAATGTATTAATATCTTCATAGTAAGTTACTCTTGGTATTACTAGCTTAGTGTATTAATGATTTTTAAAAGGTATTATTATCTTAGTGTATTACTAATGAGTAAACTAATTTTGAGGAGAGAAGATTTTTATTCTAACATTTGCTGTACTATAGTTTAGTTCATCATTTCAGTAAAGGGAATAATATAGATTAATATATTGGGAATAATATATAATATTTACTAAAGGACATTTCCCTTTACTCATATTATTTGATTTAATGATTTATTTACTCATTAAAGCTTAATGTAGATTTGACTGTATTAATTAAATTTAATGAATTTGATTTGATATCAGTCAAGTCCAAAAATTGATTTAATGGATTCATAACTCTAATATTATTTAATGAATTAATTTACAAAGTATTAATATTAATTCTATGATGTATTAATATCTTCATATTAAGTTACTCTTAATATAAAGATATTAAGCCTCTTGGATTTATTAATATAAATTATTTATTATTGCTGTACTGGAATGTTATTTCACCTTTACTAGAAAGGATGAACCAAAAGATATATTATTAATGATATCAGATTTATATCAGCCATTGGATTATTAAGGTAAAGATTTATATGGGCACATGGTGAATGCAGATACTTCTAATCAGCCATTGGATTATAGGTTTTTAATATTATATTAAGCTGATATAATATAATTATTTGTATGGCAACTCTGGTTTATAAATAATGGTAACTTCAGTATTAATCTGATCTGAAAATGGAAGGTACTTGAAAAGGGTGCAAGGTATCCATTTTCATTTACGTAAATGAGTGCAAATATTCCTCTAAGTTTAAATCTGAAAATGTGAGAACTTCATATTTCTAATATAGAGATAGACTGTAGGGGCATTTACTGGATATGTCACCTTTCAAAGAAAGGATGAATCCAGAGGCTACCTGGCCCTCTTACAGACTCTGCCTAAATAAATAATAGAATTAAACACTCATATTTAATTAAAATGATCTTGGTCTAAACTTGACGTTATGCGGAAATTTAGCTTGCAAATGGTGTATGTCTTTTCACTGTTTATGTGTTTTAAGTTTATTTGTTTTTTCTGAAACTTAACATGTATATCAGCAACATATTCAGCAATATAATATCAAAACACAACAGCAATATGATATAGGAGTTCACCCCAACTCTTGGGCTACATCTCCTGGATCAAGCCTCCCAAAATGGGCTTGTCCTCTTGTATTAAAAGCTCTCAAATGCAATACAAGATTATAAGTGTCTCAATAAAAAAATATAAATATATAAACTGATTCAGAAGGCAGGAAAAATCTAAGAATGCCTTTTCAAATTCACTAAACAGTGAAATATTACCATAAACAGTGATCTCTTCGTCAATGTCCTGCTGGTGCTTTGAACTTCTCTGCAACTTTTCAGGATGTAAAAGTCCTCAAATGTCTCTAAAACCTATTCAAATGGCTTCATAAGGTCGAAATTATTTGAAATAGAGCTTTTTTTCACCTCAAACTGATAACCACAACTCAACCAAACTCAAAACCCAAAATGGCCCTAGTGGCTCAAAAATCTTCTCCGAAGCTAAACAGGATGAAACGGAGCCCCAATGGCTCTGAAACCTGCGCCATTGAGTTCAAAAGGATGAGAAAATATGAAATCAAAAAAAAATTCGTTCCAAAAGGTTGAGTAATGAGAAATTTATGACCAAAACAACTTTGCCCCAATTTCCTCCACTAAATGTGGGGCAACTGCTAGTTAACTCCACTAAAAGTGGAAGTCCGCCTAAATTTGGGAGCGACTCCAAAATCTCCGCCATATTAAACTCCACTTAACTGAAGCTTAATTAAATATTAAAATTGAGATTAGGTTCCTTAAGCGCTCTTAATCATTAAGCTCCCACACTGGTCATATGATGAGGTTCCATGGGAGGAGAGTTGGCCCCTCCGTGCTCCGCTGGACCCACTCCACTAAAAGTGCAATAACTTCTTCATACGGTCTCCGTTTTTCGAACCGCTTGCGGCACCAGAATCAGGAAGACGAGACCTATGCAACCATATTGGTTTCAACCAATTTTGAACACTTTCATTTTTTAGCCTTTTTCCAAGCTCAGTTTTGAGCTCCTGATCAAAACTAGATGCACAAATCAATCAAACAAGTGTTTTCTTATGAGAAGCTAGGAATAAAACAAGAATTTCTCTTAGGAAAATAAAGAATGGAACTACAATTTTCCTACAGGAAACAAGGAATGAAACAAAAATTTCCTTTTCGAAAATTGATCTAATGCAAAAATTAAAATACTTTGAATTTGATTTTCCAATGATAAAGAAAAACACTAATGAAACATTAAACAAATTAATTTTCAGAGGAAGAAGAGGAAAGTTTAATAGTCTCTAAGAGGTATCAAACATCTAAGAATATAGCAAAAAAAGTGGCTAAAACTAAAAGAAATGACAAATTTTGATGGAATTTGGTTGGTTTAGGGGGCAACCTAGTCTCTAAGGGGATACAGTGCATTGCAGAGCACCCCTAAATGGGATACAATGCACTGCAGTGCACTGTGTCTTAACCAATAGTGTGTTGGGCGTAGCGAGGTTTATAAAAAAAGAAACGAAACACACTTCTAATGCAATTTGTTCATCCAAATGACTGATAAAGTAAATTAGATGATGTTGATGATGATAAAAAGAGGTAAAAACACCTTGAATGATGGGACGTATTCCCCCGCGGAGTCCCCAACTTTTTATACGAAATTATGATCTACGGATAAACCAAATTCCCTTAAGTGTAGTGTTTATCACTTAGAACAACAGGTGAAAGATAACTATTATTTTCTCTAAAACAAGCAGATATACAGAAATGAGAAAGAGCCTACTTGTGATTCCTTTCACTCTCCTTCTCCTTCTGTAATTGTTTTCGTCACTGTCAATCCAACTCAAGTCTCTAAATCGATTCCTATAAACACAAACAGAGAACATCCAAAAACATAAAATATACAAGTATCTACTTATATTACTCAAATCAAACCAATTAGATCTGAAATGCATACATCATTCAAGAATGAATTGCACAAGAAATAGAGACATATTTATGGGAAAATGAACAACAATATTTATTAAAGAGTAGGAGGAGAATATTACAACCAATGGATCGATTTGTCATCAACCTGCTCCAACTTCATTCTAGCCTCATCACATCCAACATCATACCAGCAGCATATCAGTACTTTCACTCTCTTATCAAATGAGAATCCAACAGCATAACTTTGCACAAATTATTCCTCCCGAGCACTAGGATGAGTGCTCAATTTATAGGGAAACTAAAGGTAGTTTCTCAATGAATGGCTTTCTAATGATAGGCAAGACATGTTTTCAAGTTTAGAGGTGCTAGATGGACACTTGGATTCAAAGTATGACACCTATGGACTCTTCTAGAAGGCACTGGCCAAGTGGAGATTCCCGAAACAATGACAATTCCGCTCCCAGGTGACCAACGCACCCTTGAGTGTTGGGAAGTGCACTGCAATGCACCCTTGCATGGAGGAATTGGCACTGCAACGCAGTTAGTCCCTTGTAGAGGAGTGTTGGTGAGTTAGTGGGTAATATAACATATACTTCAAACCTTGGAAACCTCACAATAGAATCCATGGATGAAATGTCTTCATTTAGGGCATATAGCAACTGATATTAAGGGGATGATAGACCCTATTCATTGGTCCTAGGGATGATGTCCAGTTTGATCAAGTCTTGGGGGATGATGCCCAAATTGACCTATAAAAAACATTGAATTCCATAATCTACTCAACCCAACTAGTACTGTCAAATATAGATTATCATAAGAGATACTTCATCGACATGCAGCAGTAAACATAAGAGAATTGATCAAACATCATCAACTTCTCATATTGTAAGAACCTAACATGTATACGTGAATTTTACGAAACACATCCACGTATGTATGTGCTTCTCATGCTTGACACCTACATACATATTCTAAACTTTCGCAGAATGTATACATGACTACCTAGAAGCATATCCGCGCATGTATGTGACCTCTTAGAGGAAAACCAATGTATAGATATGTAATCACTAATTCATGCATTCACTGCAACCACAACACATACTTATCAACCCTTACCATCACATATTCATGTCAAAGTATCATTAGCACCATAGATCTATCAATGTTAGACATTTTTAACAAGAAAATCAAACAAGCACATATGATACCATACTTTAGATATTTTAGATTTGTGTATTTTCCTTGCTCCTTGGTGAACACCTATTTCAGATCAAATCATTCATAGATAACATCAAACTTGCATACTTAACACTTTGATCTCCATCTCCTTATATAGCTTTAGCCTTAGCCAATACCTTAGGCCAATCCCTTAGTAATGTAGTTAGTATTCTTTGATTGGATCAAATATCTGTTGTTTCTCCAAATATTATGAGCCAATACCATGGTAAATACCATTGGGATTCATAATACCATGATGTGGAAATTGTATGTGAATTATCTTCACCACACCTATGTATGTATGCAATATTTATTCACAACACTCGCGTACACTTTATCACACTTTATCTTTATCATTCCTATGTCTCTGAATTGATATTCCTTTTGTTGAAAAGTCAACAAGAAATGTGTGTCTAATTTGATTTTCCCTTAATTAAATTGGACAATAAATTGTAATATTATCTCATAATCACTTGTAATAGTTAACTAAGTGTGATAGACTTAGTTAGCTCATGAAATTCGAGTTGAGGGTGGTTGGTGAGGCATGTAGAGTGATTCTATTTGTTTTAGATTCTAGCACTTCTAGGCCTTCCCAAGAGCTGGCATAGTTATCAGGAATCTGTCAATGGGAAGGAGAAGCTACCAGGTTGGGAGCGACTTTGGTCGAATTTGGTACAAGAAGAATTCAGGTGGAATACCAGGGATGGATCCTCATCTAAGACAGATGATGAGGAAACTTTTGTTTTTTCTAGTAAGGCAAATAAGGGGAAGGGAAATAATCCTATTCCAAATCTCAGACCGGCAAAGAAGGTGTTAGCCATCAGTAAATTTTGTCACATCAAATTATGGCTAAAACAGGTCTTGAGCCTTCAAGAGATTATTTTAATAGAAAATCATTCATTCTTGAAGTTTGTTGTTCCCTAAATAGTGTTGTTCCTTAACAGTTGGTGTTCCCTAAACTGTTGTTCCTTAAAACAGTGTTGTTCCTTATGTGATGTTCCCTTCAAAATACTGTTGTTCCCAAAGAAATTTGTTTCCTAAATAGCCCCATTTTCATCATTTCATTCACTCATTTTTTCCCTTATTCATCCTCCATTTTTTCCCTAAAAAATCCCCTTTCCTCCTTCTAATTTTCCCTTCATTCTTCTCAAAAAACCTTCAAAATTGCCTTTCACTTCATTAAAATCCTCTCTTATGGCTATAAAATCCTTTTTTATGGTTTAAAATATTTTCCTTTTTAACTATCGGAACTTGGAAAAATCATAAAAAACCAATTAAAATATCTTTACAAATATTTTCTGCACTTTTAAGAGGTTTTAGCCCCATTTCATTTTGGCCCTGGCTCCTTTACTTCATAAAACCAAGCCTGTGACCAGGCACTAAGCACTCATTGCATCACAAAGACCATGTCACATCGGCATATCCATAACATCCCCTTCCCCCCTGCCGATGTGATAGCCCTCTTCTCCTCTACTCTTGGTCACATGCCCCGCCATATGATCATACTCTAGGCCCTATCTTAAGCCCCATCACATCGGCGTTACTGCTTTTCCTCTCCCATTCCCTTTTTTCCCCCTACTGTTGCGATAAGCTCCTTTACCTTAGGCCCCTGGTCACCTACTCCTTCATGGGACCACTGCCCAATGCTTCACCTTTATCCCCTTCTCCTTTACATTTTCCTCGCCATCCTTATTACTCTACAGATGAATCCTAGCCATAAATCATAGGCCTCAAGCCTTGATCTAACGATTCTAATACTTTCCACATTTCCATTTCCTTCATTCATGTTCCACATTACCACTTCATCAAGTAATCCCAACCGTCGATCCTCAAATATCAACAATCACGATGCTTCCTTTTCTCCCCCTACCCTCCCGGTGAAATCCCATCCATTCACCCTATAAATCAAATCTTCATCATTGATTTGTTCAATCCCATGGTCCTAATTTAATATAAAAACCTAGCACCTCTGGACCCACCATCCTCTATCAAGTCGCCCATCCAATCATTTTATAACACCTGGCTTCCATTTTTCCTCCGCCCATGCACCTTTCCCATCACATCCTCTCCTGACTGTTGGATCTGCCCCTCCTCATCCAACGGTAGCTATCTCATATCGCATAAATTTTTCATCTGAGATTTAGCATTCCAAAATCACACGATACCGGCTGTATTAAAAAGGCCACGTGGCGCGATACAATTGGATCGTGTTCCCTCTGGGAAAAACCACTTACTACCCGAGGGTCGCACGAAAACCACCCGTGGTATTTCGAAAACCACTTTTGCCTGAATTCATGCCAAATACAGTTTTGAACTGGATTTTCACTAGTTTTACTCAATAAAACTCCTCCTCCTACATAATCACCCCCTCCACACCGCTCCTCCGCTCCACCAGCCTCCTAAGCAATCAAGCCCCTCCATCACAAGTTTTTATAACATTTTTTGTTGTTGTTTGTTGCAGGTTTTCATCATGGTTTTTGGAGCGGAAACCCTTTCCACAACTCACAAAGGGAAAAATCCAAAGTCTTCCATGTTTGAAGGCTAAATCACGAAGGGAGAAGGCTACCTGATTTCATTTGAGGGTTTGGTCAGTGTTGTGTAAGTGCTGGTCATACCCCTCAACCGCACTATAAGCCACCTGCACACAGCAAAGAAGAAGAATGGTGAGGGTAAAGCTTGAATATCAGAGATTAAAGAAAAAATCCAAATATTTGAAGATTTAACCAATGAATTAAAGGTTAAAATAATGGATTAAAGGGAAAGCTATCAAACAATCAAAGTGAAAAGGATTAATACATAAAGGTGAAATTTTTAAGGCTTAATCCTACAGTTTAATATTTAAACGCAGTTGTAAGATGGGTACAGGCAGTTAAAGGAACAAGTTTAAAACCACTAAAGCTGACAAGTGCCTCCGAATACCACACCATTGAGGCTATAACTCCTCAAAACTGCCACCTGCAAGCTAATTTCATCTAAAGACTACAAATTAATGATACAGTCAAGGATATTTTTAAAGACAGCTCAAAATTAACTACCAACCTACTAAAATCCCCCAAAGTCAACAAAAGTGACTAAAGGTGATGAAATTTAATGTAATAATCAATTAGTAGAGTTAAAACATTGAAAAAATTATCTATTTGGCCCTTCAAAGATCGAGAAGCACTTACTCTGCATTAATTGAACAAATAGACCTTTCTTTCACTCCACCTCCTCATTCTTCTATAAATACTTCTCTAGAAGACAGTGTACAGGTTGGTCTTTAGATACCTATTGAATGTAAATAACTGTTGAAGCATGTTGTAGCTCTGTTTTGTAATTGAAGACACATAAGCTAAGATGAGAAGTTTGAAGTTGTAAAGACCCACTGGACTTAAATATTGTAACTGGTTTGAACATCAAATACAAATAGTTGATTTATGGGATCCTGGTCTATGTTAATGGTGATGTGTTTCTCATTGTAATTGTTATTTTCTTTATGTTTACATTCTGTCCATTTTTCTCTGATAAAGAACAACAAATATAGATTAGGATTTACTTCTATAGTACCCTAAATCTCACTGATAAATCTTTATCCTTTATGTTTTCTGCTGATTTTTTATTTGAGGATAATTCAATAGAGTATAACCAATGAAGTGTTGATAAGCCCATGTTTACTGAGTACAAATTGAGACATTGTCTTTGAATTTTCTTGAAAACTCTGCTAATTAAAGTTGAGCTAGAGAAGTTTATGGTTATCCTTGTCCTCTAGTTTCTCCTCCAACAGTTACTTTCAAAAGCTCCCTTAAGAGTATGTTGAAAGTAGACTAGTTTAAAAGTACTTACCTAATCTTAGAATACTTTTTATGTTCATCATGAATGTCTTCCTTTGAGAATATGTTGAAATCAGGCTAAGTTAAAGTTCTTTACCTGATCTTAAGCTATTCTTTGTTTTTAAATGTTTCCCTTTATAAAGTATATCAAAAGTAGGCTAGTTTAAAAGTACTTAACTGATCTTAGGTTGCTTTGTGTCCTTCCTTTGAGTATGCTGAAAGCAGGCTAGGTTAAAAGTCCTTACTTGATCTTAAGCTACTCTTTGTTTCCTTATATGTTTTCTTCATCAGTTTCTTAGTGTTTCATTCCATAAAATCAACTTAAAGAGATCCTTTGACATAGATGACTTGCCCCATGGACGACTCTTGAAACTTGTTGTACAATTAAATCCTCTTATTACTCCATAGCCCAATGGATTGATGTTGTTCCTTACTTATCTTACTAGCTGAACCATTCTTTCACTTACTCACACCTTCACCCTTCATACAGACTTCCTTCATCTTCATGTTATCTTGGCCAACCAAAACAAATAAAACCCTTGTTCTTCATAACTAGCCTAATATGATACATAAGCTTTAAATATCATATCTTTGAAAACACATATATAGAGAGATCCCTCTCTAAATCTAGGAGGGCTAGATCCTCATATTCCAAAGTGGTTTTGATACAAGCTCTGCAGTGTTTGTACTTGCCAATATTGAAATCTACGGAGGCCTTAACAAACTGGAGACCATACTGGGGAATTTTTGAGTAAAAACCTTAAAGCAAACACTCAGTATTCACTCAAATTAGAGTAGCTTTCTTCAAGCACTACCAATCATACTGGTAATCATGATAGGACTTGTCTAAATCGGTGGCAATATAAGTACTTCTTAGGATTCTAACGGACCCTTATCAAACCTTGGAGAAATCATCCAGTGAGCTATAGAGTAGGCTTTGTTTGTCTCATCACCGTAGCTAAGTGTTGAAGCAGATATAGGACACTCTCATAACCACAGGACTGTAAAAAAACTCAGAAAAACCCAAAAAAATTCAAATTGGTATTCAGACCAATTAGTGGTGGTGGACCATAAAAATTTTTACCTCCCAAAGCTAAAAATTTCCACCTGGCAACTCCACAATTCTGAATTAACTTAAATACTCCACTGGAAAACCCAATATTATCATAACATCATACAAACTCATTTAAGGAAACTTTGAGGATTAAGTTTTCTTGTTAAAATATCAGTTAGCCTATTAAAGATTGTCATACTTGGTTAAACATTTCTTATTAGTTGGGTCTTAAAACACAACATAGTGGATTCTAGAAGAATTTATACTAGAGCCTATCCTGACCAAAATCCAACTAAGACAGTTGATAATCCAGAAAGTATACTTATGAAATTTCTTAAGTCTAAAACACCAACTATTATTAGACCAATCCATAGAGCTAATTATGTTCCCAAAAACCTTATATCTCTACAGAATACACAAGTTGACTTAAGAAACCCATTCAGAACTAGGTCACTTGATGATATAGATCAGACAGACTTTGAGTCTCCACATTCACCCCAACATAGTGGTGAACATCCTGGTAGTAGAGAAACCACTCCACCTGACCTTCATTTCATTCATAACTTTGGTTTTTCTCACCCTAGATCTGCTCAACAGTCTTTTGCTGGTCCAAACACTATTGTTACCCATACACCCATTGTCCAAACCACTCCACTCCATCAACCCCCTCCTATCTTACATCCTCCACCTGTAAACCCCCCATTTTTTCCACAACCTCCTATCATGGCAACATGGTATGCTCTCCTAGTCCTTCCTTTACCTTTAGTCAATCTACCACAGGACTATCAGTCCAAAATTCCATTATATGATGCCAGTGGTGCTACTACTGCTTCACAACATGTGGACAAGATGAATGACTATTTTGATAGAAATGATATAGATGATGAAACTATCAAACTCGGATTATTTGCTCAAATCTTAGGGGGAGATGCAAGAAAATGGTTTAAAAGCTTAACCCCTAATAGTATTAATGACCTCCAAGCTCTCCATCAGTCATTCCTAAACAAATGGGAAGTCAGAAAAAACCCTTTCCAAATACTTTCAGACTACAACAACCTCAAAAGAAACACTGGGGAAAGTGTTCAAAATTATTGCACCAGATTCAATAGTGTTTATAATGCACTACCCCCAAACTTGAAACCTCCACAAGGCTCAGATTTGGCCAAATTTCCTGAGGGATTTGATTCTGAAATGGCATATCAGCTAAGAGAAAGAGATCCCTTGACTCTAGAAGACATGCAGAAGGGAGCTCTTACTGTAGAAGTTAATCTGATTGAGAAAAGAGCTAGGATGAGGAATGAAAAGAAAGTATCATTTAGGGAGGAAACTGCACCTTCCACATCTAGTTCAAAAATGGAGAGAATGATGGAGGAAATGATGAATAAGATGAGCATACTTGAGAGAGCACAATCCAGAGAAAATCAATCAGCTCCCCAGAATAGAAATCAATCTCAAAATTAGAATCAAAACTTTAGGAGAAATCAACCTCAAAGAAGGCAAAGGGAGGATGATCAAAGATCAGGCCTCCTCTCCAAGAAAATTATGTTGATGGGGATGAAGATACAAACAAACAAACAGAGGATGACAACATGAACATGCTGGGAGTAAGCAATGAGGATTATGATTTCCTCCATGAAAGAAAACAAGTTCTATATACACCTTATGATGGCAGAAGACCACAAACTGATTATTATGAACAATACTCTGAAAATGCCATCATAGGGTCACCTAAAAAATATGACCCGATAATTAAAAAGAATCAAGAAACTCCCAGGAACAAAACCTCTGATAAATCAGCCAAAAAAATCCCTGAAAATATTCCCAAAAAGACAACAGAAATCCATAAAACAGTGGCTGTAAATTCTGATTCAAACAATGGAAAAAATACCCAAGCTAATGAAAAATAGAGTGTTAACCCCAGCAGCACTAGCACCTCAGCTAATGTTCTTGAAAAAACTATTCTAACTGCTGTAAATATTGAAAATCAGCAGGTTGATTTTGCTAAACAGGGAGTGACTAACAAGGCTGAATCAAACATTTCAAAAAATCAGATTCCTTTTAGCCTAGAGAATGAAATATCCAAAATCAAAATCTTTGTCCCACTTACTAAGATAGTCACTCAAAAATTATATAGAGGTTAGATTTTGAAAGCTCTGAACATAGAAGATGTTCATGACACAGTTAAATTAAATGATGATGCCCCAGAGCTCATATTTGGACCAAAAATTGAAGGAAAATTTCAAGAAGGAACCACCCCTCCATTTTACATCATTTTGAACATCCATGATAATATTTTACACAATGCCATGCTTGATTTAGGAGCATCACACAACCTCATTCCCAAGGTTATAATGGAAATATTAGGCTTAGAGGTGACTAGACCCTACAAAGACTTATATTCCTTTGATTCAAGTAGGGTGAGATGGCTAGGCCTAATAAAGGATCTATGTGTTAACTTAGCCCAAATACCAGCCAAGAGCTTAGTAATGGACATTTTTGTTGCTGATATACCCCCCAAATATGGCATGCTCCTTTCAAGGTTATGGGGCGCTAAGTTACAAGGAACTATGCAAATGGACATGACTTATGCCACCATCCCTGTCTTTAGTCAACCTAGAATACTCTATAGGGAAACACACATGAAATACATGGTGACTAACCAAGAAAGACCAGAGAATTCTCCTCTCTATTCCATACACACTGACCTCGACTCATTCATTCTTTACAATGATGATATTCCTAATGATAAAGAGTTAGTCAATGAAACATCATCCAATGTAGTGGTTACTACACATCCAAACATAGTGACAGAAAATAATGAAGAGGAATTTAAGGAGAAAACTAAAGGGCAGTTTGCTGACTTAGGAATTTACAGCAAACAGATTAAGGGTCTTGAGGTCAAAAATAGTCATAAAAATAGTACCAATCAATAAAATCAAAATATGAATCTGCAAGAAATTGAAAATCTTGAAGAAAAAATAAAAAAGGGACATGATACAGACCCTTGTACAGAACAGAATGATGGAAAAAACAGAAAGGACAACAATGAAATTAATGACAAACCTGAAAACAATCCTCTTTGGAACATGAATTTTGATGGGTCTTGCACTAAAAATGATGTAGGAGCAGGCATATGGTTACACAACACTGAAAAAAATCATGCTGAGGGACATTCCTTTAGATTAAACTTTCAATGTACCAACAACATAGCTGAGTATGAAGCTTTCCTTTTAGGCCTACATTTATTGAAAAAACTAGGGGCCAAAAGAATAAAGGTCCATGGAGATACAGAGTTGATAATTAGGCAAGTAAATGGGGAGTACAGTGCTAAACATCCCATACTTAGAGCCTATAGAGATGATGCCATGGACTTGCTAAAAACATTTGATGAATTTAAAATTATCTTTATCCCAAGAAACCAAAATGCCCTTGCCAATGGTTTAGCCTTTGCTGCTAGAACTTGTCTGACACTTTATGAAACCAAGCAATGCACTACCCAAGTCAAATTTAGACCAACTGTCCCAGTGTTATGTCCCTGTATTACTAGTATAGTCTCAAATTTTTGTTAGTGTAACCCCCCTTATTTTTATTATTGTACCCTTGTAACCCCCATATTATTATTATTGTTCCCTTAAATTATTATTGTTAGGTCGGCTAGGATTACAATGTGGCCCCACTAGGATTACATTATGGCCCCATGGACTCCTATATATAGAAAGGAGGTTTTTTAAATTGTATCATCCAAGAATTTTTCATTTATGTAATGTACTGGAGGTTTCCCCCTCAAAGTCGCTTATTTATAAGGCATTGATATCTCTTTTCTTCTATTTTTTGAGCTGGTTACACAACATTTGGTATTAGAGCTTTGGATTCTAGGGTTTCGCTACTCTAAACAGGTCATCGTGGAATGTTCATTATAAAAAAATTTATACAAAGGTTAAAAATCTGAAATTTTTAGGGTGCAAAGCTGAAATCCTAAGGAAACTCGTCAAAAAATTTTAGAGCCTAGTTCGCAATATTTGCGGAGATATGGTCTGTGGAATGTAGTGTTTTTTCAGGCTCCCGAATTTCATCTCAAAGAGGTGATCATGGGAAAAGATTCATAACTCTCTTTTTTAGCATCGGATTGGAGTGCCGCAAAAAATGGTCACAAGTACACAGACTTTAGTTTCTTGGCTATCAATTTCAGAGCTGAAGGATGAAACAATGACACGTGGAAAGTCGTACAAGTTTTCTCTACTGAACTAGTCCATAATTAGGTCATTGTGGGAGATTGGACACAACTTTGTCTTCGAGAATCCAAATTAGGTCAGACCTATGGCATTCAAAAGAGAATTCATAGGGCTATGTTGGTGCCAAAATTCAAATATTGAAGTATTGCAATCACAGAGATAATCCAATTTCAATATCGAGCTCCTCAAAAGCAAGAAAAAGGTGTGTATTTTTTTTCTGAATTTCATAAGTCTTGTTTGAAGAATCAATTTGAATTGATTCCAAGGGCATATTGTAGAATAGATATCAGTATTAGGTTCTAAAATATGCCTCGTAAAAATAATTCAACACCCATTAAGCCTTCAGAAGGCTCCACTATGACTCATGAAGATGAATAATTGCAACATGATATATCAAAATTACAAGTGCAAGTGCACCAAATTTCGCTCTCGCAAAGAGCAACAAAAAATGAAATGGAAGTTTTGAAGAAAGGCGTGGAAGCAAAGATGGATGGTTTGAAGAAAGGCATGGAAGCTAATATGGATGGCATGGAATCTGGCATGGAAGCTAAGATGGATGACATAAAAGACAACATGGAAAACATGAAGAATGATCTAAAAGCAGACATGGAAGATTTGACAAAGTTCATACAAGAAATGTTTCCTAATGGTGAAAATATAGTAGAAGAAACTCATGATGAGAACAAAATACATGTTAATTGTGATTTCATAAACTCTAATGTTGGCGGGAAGAACCACCATATTCCAAAAATGGATATGAGGAAGTTTGATGGAAAGGATCCTGTAACATGGATACTACAGATGGAGCAATATTTTGATCTCCATAACGTGCAAAACACACAAAAGGTACGCATCGCAACTTTACATTTAGAACAAAATACATTTGTATGGTATCAATGGCTTTGCTCCCGTAAAAAAATTGTCACTTGGTCAATTTTTACGGAGGAAATAATAGCACATTATGAGGATACAAAGAGCAACACCTTCTTTACCCAATTGATAAATCTCAAACAAAAGGGTTTAGTGGGGCAGCACATTGAGGACTTCCAAAAATTGAATATAAGGGTAACTGATATTCCAGAGGAACACAGGATTTATCTCTTCATAGGCACTTTAAAGGATAACATCCAACATGAAGTTCGCGTTTTGGAACCTGATTCATTGGAGAAGGCATTCAGGTTGGCAAGAAAAGTTGAATGTAAAATTATGGCGACAAGGAAGCCTACCACTCAATTCTATAAAGAAGGAAGTGTTGATACGCCTAGATTTCCACAACCTACAAGGTTGACACCACAACAATTGGAAGAAAAAAGAGCAAAAGGGCTTTGCTACAGTTGTGATAGGAAATACACTAAAGGTCATAAGTGTGCTGAGAAGAAATTATTTTACATAGATTGTGAAGAGGAAGAAGAAAATGAACAAGAAGAGGATATACACCGGGAACCAACCCTAGAAGAGGAAGAAATGAATCCGACCATATCGTGTAATGCACTGGCAGGAATTACCACTCCTCAAACTCTCAAGATACAAGGACAAATCAAGAAGAAAAAGGTAATAGTGTTGATTGATTCAGGTAGCACCCATATTTTTATTCATTGTAAGGTAGCCAAGGAATTAAATTGTTTCCTATACCCAGCACCAGAATGTCAAGTGATGGTTGCAAATGGAGGAACTATAAATTGCTCTGGAAAATTCCATAATATCAAGCTAACCATGGGGGAATATGTATTGACTAGTCCAATGCTTTCCATTCCTATGGGAGGTGTTGATGTTGTACTAAGAGTACAATGGTTACAATCTTTGGGGACGGTAGCTTTTAATTTTCAAGAACTTTTCTTGAAATTTTTTTCAGAAGGAAAGGAAGTCGAATTACGGGGTATTGCAGGGAAGCCGGGAAAGATAATAAGCTCTAATGTCATGACAAAGCTTCTAAATAAAGAAAAACGAGGCATAATTGCACAATTATGCTCACTAGAAGTTCCAACATCAAAATCATCTATTTCTGCAGATCTCCAAAAAGTCTTGGACAATCATTCCAAGGTTTTTGAAACTCCAAAAGGACTCCCACCTATTAGTGATCATGATCATGCTATTCATTTGATTCCAGGAAGTGTTCCTCCAAACATCAGGCCTTATAGATATCCTTATGTCCAAAAGAGCGAAATTGAACGTATGATTGCAGAAATGTTAGAGGAAGGTATAATTCAACCCAGTCAAAGTTCTTTCTCTGCTCATGTAGTGTTGGTACACAAGAAGGATGGATCATGCATGATGTTGAACTTACTCAACCCAGAGGGCAACTGGCTTAATAAGTTATACATGTTTTCTAAGAATTTCACCAATTTATTATGCCTACATTTTGTGAACAAACTTAAAAAATGTTAGAAGAAGACAAATTAAAATTAATGTGACACCACACTTATGTTGAGAGCAGAAAAAAATTAAGCAGATTGAAAGAATCACATCAACACATAAGAAACACACATAGAGACAGCAGATGTAAGTGGAAAACCATAAAGGGAGAAAACCACATCTTATTATTGTTGTGATGCAAAGGCAAGCTCCAACTCCCTCTCACCAGTGTTTTCTGCAGGCACCAACCTACAGGAGGCTCCAACCTCAATTCTGTAAGCTACAACTTGCAAGGAAGCTCCAAATCCCATTAATTTTCTGCAGGCACCAACCTACAGGAGGCTCCTACCTCAGTCAGCTACAACTGACATCTATCAAGCTACAACTTGATAGGAAGCTCCAACTTCCTCAATTTATCAACTGAATCTTTGCCGATTTACCTCAGATATCACTGTTTCCGTAGTTTCTCTTTCTCGCTCTTTCTTTCTTAATCTTCTTCCTCACTCTTTTGTACTGCCTTTTCTATATTTACACTCTCTAACCTTTTTTTTTTTTTGCATATCAAAATGATATTACTTATAGAAATCCTCACATGACTGTTTGTATTCCTCTAGGAATTCAAAATGGATGGTCATACCCCTTGGTCTTATGCCTCCTCATTTCTTTTATCTGCTTACTTAGAAAATGTAACTGTAGGTATCAATTTAACATTACAGTGGGAATTTCTTTTTTTTTTTCTCGGAGACTTGCCAATGCATCATAAACAATAAAAACAATTAAAACATTTACATTCGAATTACAAAGTGAATTCCAGCTCACTCATTCACCCTCTTGGCTAGCTACACATTTGTCTTTTCTTTGACTGTGTTTTGTCTTTTTCTGTGATTGTGTTTTAACTCTTTTCTGCTTTGTATCCTATTCTGTCCTCTACTGTGGTGTAATTGTTGTATACATGTAGCAGTGCTTTTATATCAGTGCCTTTTAGAAAAATACGTGACTGCTGACTTGTAGCAAGTGTCTTGTTGATGTGGAACATTCCGCAAGCGGAACAGACATCACAATCATTGTATATTAAAATCGCCCTCCCGTCAAGCTGAGGCATATATATAAAGCCCACAGACCACACGACACTTTTTAATACAATCGTAACAACTTTACGTTTTATGCGCTCCACTTATATAACATGGAACTTTGGTGATTAGAACTATATTAATAGACCCTCGACATATTTAATCACATATGCATATTCCATTGTATGCACACCATAGTATCTCAACATGTATAATATATGAAATTCATCCATATGAATAACCCGACATCCGCATATTTAAATTATATTATAATTAATCAAATGTCAAGACCGTGGTAATATATAATATAATTACGAGTTCAACTTTATTGTCGAACATGATCACCAAGGTTTCTACCTTATATTAATACCCGGAGTCCATTGCACGTATCTCCGACTTTTATATTACCTCCGGACCTCATATTAAGACCATAAAACGTTGAAAATCGTAATTAAACCAATTCATTTATATATATGACTCTGCCAGGCTCCACAATTCTGTCAAACAACCAATCCACGGAACACACCGTACCTGGCTTAATCTCTGTGCGCTTTTATTAAACCTCGCACATCTTCATTTAATGATCTCCGTCCGATGCTCCTCCGCCAGATCGACAGTTTATATCCATTTCGCTTGGCGTCTTTGGTCGGTGTATAATGTGCGAAATTGCAAGTTAAACGGTGGCTTCCAATACCGCCTATGCCACGTGTCACGAAGTCTATGGAATCGCTGCGATTTCTGAAAAACCACCTTACGGTCGAAAGGTGGTGCGGAATTGGGAAATCCGCCTCTGTGAACCCGCTCGTGGTTTTAGTCCCCTCATGGTTCCTCCGGTCAAGGTTCTGGTTCTCCTTTATTATTTATATATTTTGTTACGACTATGGTTCTGTCTCCATTCATACTGCGCATTTGACTATGGTTCCACCTCCAACGCAGAGTTCCACCATTCATATGACTATTAAAAAACACAGTCTGGAAATGTGTTATGTGTAACGCCCGGCTGTATAACAGATTCAGTATCCTCCATCTGGGTAGGCGATTCCCGGAATAATATTTGTGTTATATTAAATGTATAACGCCGGTTGGAGTGTGCGATTCCCGGAATATGGTTCTATATTATATGCATTGCATTGCCGCTGGAGTTAAGCAATTCCCGGATTTTCTCGGGCTCGCTATTGTTAGATAACGGCTCTGCTTCCGTTATATTTTCTTCTTCCTTTGCCCGTCTCTGCTTCAGCGTTGGCCATCAATGACAACATTTCCAACAGCTCTCCCCCTTTGGCATTGATGGAAATATAATTCTTTTGTTTTCCTGTTAGAATCCTTTCTTCTGGTGCTCGCTCTTCCTGTTTGCCTCCTCTTCCTCCTGTTGTTTGTTCTTCCTCCCCCTTTGACATCAATGGCAAAGGGTTGATACCATGCTGCTCCAGATTGATGTATAAAACTTGTTGAGAGAACACTTTGAAGATTATTGAACTTGAATATACGTTTTGTCTCTGTCTGATATAGTGAGCCAATATATGTTTATAGTTGTGTTCCATCTGTAGTGCCTGGTGTTTGTAGTCTGTGCTAGATTGCAGACAAGGATGATGCACTTAACGACTGAAAGGTCCTTGTTGCTTTTTCATGCTGAATGCTGATACTACTGATAATGTTAATCCTTTAGACCTGTTTTATGCTTCGCTTGCTTGCTGATTTCCTTTACGAATGATATTTTTGTTTCTATTATTCCCCTGAGATTGTGCTTTCTCTTCATATTAGAGAGTAGTATCTACAGATACTACCCCTAGTCTGTCTCTCAAGTATTCGAATTGTTCTCTGGCAAGTGGTTTAGTAAATATATCTTCTGCTCTTTTATTGGTACATAGTCCAGCTTTTACTATCTTCTCAGCTACTTGTTCTGAGTAGGAAATGATACTAGATTGGTATATGTTTAGTTTTTGGAGTGAAGTATAGGATTTTTAGATATACTTATAGCACTTGTATTATCACATTTGATTGAAATAGGCTCATCAATGCTTACCTTCATGTCTTGTAGAGTTTGCTCATCCACATGACTTACGTACAACATGTTGCCGCCGTTATATATTCTGCTTCAGCTGTAGACAGAGAGATGGATGTTTGTTTCTTGCTTAACAATGCCACCAGACTTTCTCCTAGATAGAAAGCACCTCCACTTGTACTTTTCCTGTCATCAACATAGCTGGCCCAATCTGCATCTGTGTAAGCTGTTAAAGTGAAGCTTTTGCTTTTAGGATACCAAAGTCCATACTGTGATGTTCCTTGTAGATATCTGAGTATTCTTTTTGCTGCCAAAATATGGTTTTGTTTAGGTGCTGCTTGATATCTTGCCGCTAGTCCTACTGCTAGCATGATGTCTGGTCTAGATGCTGTCAAATATAGCAGGCTTCCTATCATGGATCTATAGAGTTTTTGGTCTACATCTGCAGACCCATCATCAGCACACAGCTTGCATCCCGTGATCATGGGGGTAGTCACAGGTTGGCAGTCCTCCATTTTGAATCTTTCCAGCATTTCTTTTAAGTACTTTTCTTCAGAGATAAATGTCCCTGTGTTCTTTTGCTGAATTTGCAGTCCCAAGTAGAAATTCAGTTCTCCAATCATAGACATTTCAAACTCTGTTTTCATCTCATCAGCAAACCCTTTTGCTAGTTCATCTTTGTTGCTTCCAAACATAATATCATCAACATACACTACAACAATCAGGAGTTCATTTTAATGGGCTTTTATATATAGATTGTTGTCTACTCCACCTCTCTTAAAACGTTGTTTTTGCAAATATTTGTCCAGTCTTGAGTACCAAGCACAGGGAGCCTGTTTCAGTCCATATAGAGCCTTTTTCAGTCTGCACACATAGTCTTCTTTGTCTGTCAATTGTCAAGGAGAAGCCTTCGGGTGTTCCATGTAGACTTCTTCTTCTAAGTCTCCATTCGTAAATCAACATTTACATCCGCTTGATATACTTTGAAGTTTTGGTAGCATGCAAATGCCGTGAACATTCTCGATAGCTTCCATTCTGGCTACAGGAGAAAATGTTTCATCGTAATCCAGTCCTTCAATTTGTGAATATCCTTTGCAGACAAGTTTGGCTTTTTTCCTTACCTGTCCTTCCTCATTCATTTTATTTTTGAATACCCATTTTGAGCCTATGAAATTTTTCTCAGTAGGTCTAGGAACTAGTTCCCAGGTATTGTTCTTTTCAATTTGTTCTAATTCTTCATTCATTGCTTTTACCCAAGACTTTGTCCTCTGTCAGTTTCTTCAAATTTCTTTGGTTTATTGTGACAAGATGGCTATGTATACCTCATACCTTGTTCTATTAGCCTACTTTCTCAGCTTTCTTGTCTCGACCCCTGCTTCCTTGTCTCCTATGATCTGTTCTTCAGGATGATTCTTCTGAGTGTATCTTGAGGGGGTTTTCGAGCTCAGCTCTGCATCTTCTGTTGTCTTGCTTGTTTCATCATCATTTTGGTCTTCCTCTTCATGGTTGTCTGATGGACTACAGAATTCTGTATTTCTTGTATTGTTTGGAAGTTCTTAATCAAATCTCACATCAATACATTCAATTATTTTCCGAAGAGTCTTGTTGTAGCACCTGTACCCTTTACTTTTGGAAGCATATCCTATAAAAATCCCTTCATCTACCCTTGCATCAAATTTCCCAAGGTTTTCATCATTATTCTTTATGTAACACCTGCTACCAAAGACTCTGAAATGTTTTATTGAAGCTGGCTTTCCATGCCATAGTTCATAGGGAGTCTTGTCATCGCTTGGCCTTAAGTGAGCTTTATTAAGGATATGTACTCGTTGTGTGTACTACTTCGCCCTAAGGTTTGAGCAATATTATTCTCTTGCATCATAGCTCGGCTATTTGGTTGTACGTACCTATTTTGTCTCTCTACTACTCCAATTCTGCCGAGGTGTCCCCGCAATAGTAAATTGTTTCTTTATTCCATGTCTATTACATAGGTCTGCAAAGTCATAGTCTATGAATTCTCCTCCTCTATCTGATCTGATACATTTCAGTTTGCATCCAATTTGATTTTCTGCTAATGCTTTGAATATCTTAAATTTTTCCAGTGCTTCTGATTTATTCTTGACAAAAGTAACCCATGTCATTCTGGAGAAGTCATCTATTATCAACATGAAGTAGGATTCTCCACTTGGTGTCCTAGTTCTAGCAGGTCCACACAAGTCCATGTGCACAAGCTGGAGTGGTCTTCTTGTTGACAGCTTATCTTTAGATTTAAAGGATGTGCAAGTTTGTTTCCCTAATTGACAAGATTTTCATATTGTATTTGAGGGCCTTTTTATTTTTGGCATATCTCTGACAGCTTTCTCCTTGCTCAGTCTGATGATATGGTCAAAGCTGAGATGTCCCAATCTCCTATGTCATAGCCATGACTCCTCAAGTTTGCTAAGATGGCAGGCTTCATCTTCCTCTTTCACTATGTACACATTACTCTCTGTTCTAACACCTTTGAGCAGAGTCTTTCCTGTTGTGCTAGATCTGACTTCACAGTCTTGAGCTCTAAAGAGAACTTCACATCCTTTGTCACACATCTGACTGACACTCAGTAAATTTGCTTTCAGCCCATCTACAAATAGTACATCTTGGGCCTTTCCTCTGCCATTGTCTATGCTGACTGAGCCTTTTCCTATTATTTTTCCTGATTTATCATTACCAAAGGTAACATTTCCAGATTTCTTTTCATCAAGATTTATAAACTTGCTTTTGTCTCCTGTCATATGTTTAGAGCAGCCACTGTCCAAGTACCATTGACTCTTCAAATCTTGAGCAGTTAAAGCCAAGTCACATTTATTCACCTTCTTTATCCACTGGAGACCCCCTTTTGTTTGAAATCTTTTGTGAGGTGATGAATTATATCTTCTTAAAGAACACTTGGAAGACATATGTCCAGCTTGATTGCATATACAACATTTGATCATAGTGTTTGTGGAATTGTGAGTATGAACAAAATTCCTTTGACTCATAAACCTCCTTGAGGTATTGAACATCAATATTTGTTCATAATTTCTACTTTCAATAATTTTATGGCCAAATTCCTTACAATAGAAGCAATAACCATAGAAATTATTTTCATACCTGATGTAAGGTTGTCTCTTCCATTTGTTTGTTTGGTGCAGTCTCTTCAATGTTTGCATCTTTTGCTGTTCTGAATCACTCCTCCTTGTATGACAATATGCTGCAATGTGTCCCAGCTTGTGGCAGACATAACAGGTGGCATTCTTCATTGGAGGGAAGAATCTCCTTTGATGGCTTCCAAACTTGAAAAAATCAGAAGTATATGACCCTTTTTCTATTGTCTGAGTTTTTCTTTCATTATTTGCTATTTGAGAATTCTTCTAATCTCTATCATCCTTATTACATGTTTCTTCTTTTGTAGGAATTCCCTGAGCTGCTTAATCAGTCTTCTTAGCTTTTACAAAAATTATATTTTTGTTGTCCTTTGCTTTGCCTTTACTTGATTCTCCTTCATAGCCTATTCCAGTTTTTATCAAGGGAGATCTTTGAGCATCTAAAATTTCATTCAACTTACTAGAGCTTGTTGTTTGAGAAGAGTTTATAACCACTTTCTGTTGGGCACTTTCTGATTTCTTTCTCAGACATACAATTTCTTCTTCCAGCTTCTCTTGTTCTTGAGTTTTATCCTTGATTTGCTGAAGCAACATATCTTCTATCTTCTTGGCTTCTTCAAGCTTTACCTTCAGCTGCATGAGGACCTCTGAGTTTTGTTCTTCTCTTAAATATTTGAGAAGAATGTCCTTTTTTTTCTGCATTTCAGTTTGAGCCTGTCAATCTCTTCTAGAGCACTTCTTAGCTCCCCCTCAAGGTCGACTTCCCCTTCTTCTTCTTCATCTTCTAGGAGGAGATCTTCAAGTCAAAATCTTCATGGCCATCAATAAGAATTCTCGGTGTTCCTTCTTTCTCTGAGGATTCATCTAAGTGTTCGTATGCACCGCTATTTTGTTGAGCATAGAAGATTACGTAACTTCTTTCCTTTCTCGCCGCTTTTTGATTTATTTCTCTCCGACTCTTGAGGCTACCTCCCCTTGCTTTCGTGAGCACTATTAAATGTTATAGTGTCCAACTCTTCCACAGTTAAAGAATTTGAATGAAAGTTTACCTTTGTATTTACCTGAGCCTCTATCCAAATTCTTGACAAAATTTGCCTCTTCTTCATCCAAACAAGAGCATATGTCTCCCTCTTCTTCTTTCTTCTTTTATGTTTTAAAATCTGCTTCCCTAGTACCTGGCTTCTTCTGTGGGAGCCTCATTTCATAGGCTGTTAGATTTCCAAGTAGTTGGTTCATGGTTAAGGTCTCCCAATCAGCTGTTTCTTCTATTGCAGACACCTTTGGATTAAATCTGGATGGAAGAGATCTTAGAATCTTTTGTACAATTATACTTTCTGGCATCTTTTCTCCAAGATCTTTCATGTTATTTACTATTTCTGCAACCTTTAGAAAGAAGCTAGCAATGTCCTCATCCTCATACATTTTTAAGTTCTCAAATTGGGCTCTATAGACTTGAAGTTTGGCAAACTTTACCTTGTTGTCTCCCTCATGGATGTTTTCCAGAGTATCCCACATTTCTTTGGCAGTGTTTTTGTGCATCACTTTGATGAACTCTGCTTCACACAATCCATTCAAGATGGCATTCATATCTTTTGCGTTAGTTGCAAAATCTTGTTTTGTTTCATTCTCTGTGTCAGTTGCCTTTGGGGCATATCCTAATTCCACAGCAGCCCACACTTCTATTCCAAGAGACATTATATATGTCCTCATTATGATTTTCCAGAAAGCATAATTTTCACCAGTGTAGAAAGGGGCTTTGTTGGTTGAGCATCCTTCTTTACTAGCCATCTTGGGAACTTAGGATCTCCTTTCAGCTGTTACACTGATACTAAGGAACCTGGATTTGATACCAATTGTTGAATCTTTAATTAAACTGAGAGGGGGGGGGGGGTGAATCAGTTTAATACATATATAAGATTTTCAAAAATTTCACCAATTTATTTACAGCTTAATTTGTGAATAGTCTTAAAATGTTGTAGCCAATATTAAATTAATGTGACACCACACTTATATTGAGAGCTGCAAACAATTAAGCAGATTGAAAGAATCACATCAACACATAAGAAACACACACAGAGACAATAGATGTAAGTGGAAACCCATAAAGGGAGAAAACCACATCTTGTTATTGTTGTGATGCAAAGGCAAGCTCCAACTCCCTCTCACCACTATTTTCTGTGCACCAACCTGCTGTGAGGCTCCTCTATCCCTCAATTCTGCAAGCTACAACTTGCAAGGAAGCACCAACTCCCTTCAATTTTCTGCAGGCACCAACCTACAGGAGGCTCCAACCTCAGTCAGCTACAACTGACAGCTATCAAGCCACAAATTGATAGGGAAGCTCCAACTTCCTCAATTTATCAAACTGAATCTTTGCTGATTTACCTCAGATATCAGCTCTGTTCTGTAGTTTCTCTTTCGGCTCTTCTTTTCTTAATCTTCTCTTCCTCACTCTTCTGTACTCTGCCTTTTCTATATTTACACTCTCTAACCTTTTTTTTCTTCTTATCAAGATGATATTATTCATAGATTTCCTCACATGACTGTTTGTATTCTACTTGGAATTCGAAATGGACAGTCATGTCTCTTTTCCTTCTGCCTTCTCACTCCTTTTATCTCCTTACTTAGAAAATGTAACTGTAGGTATCAATTTAACATTACAGTGGGAAATTTTTTTTTTCTCGGAGACTTGCCAATGCATCACAAACAATAAAAACAATTAAAACATTTACATTCGAATTACAAAGTGAATTCCAGCTCACTCATTCACCCCCTCTTTGGCTAGCCGCGCATTTGTCTTTTCTTTGACTCGTGTTTTGTCTTTTTCTGTGATTGTGTTTTAACTCTTTTCTACTCTGTATCCTATTCTGTCCTCTACTGTGGTGTAATTGTTGTATACATGTAGCAGTTCTTTTATATCAGTGCCTATTAGAAAAATACGTGACTACTGACTTGTAGCAAGTGTCTTGTTGATGTGGAACATTCCGCAAGTGGAACGGACATCACAATCGTTGTATATTAAAATCGCCCTCCCGTCAAGCTGAGGCATATATATAAAGCCCACGGACCACACGGCACTTTTTAATACAATCGTAACAACTTTATCGCTTTTATGCACTCCACTCATATAACATAATCTTGGGCATTTAGAACTATATTAATAGACCTCTACATATTTAATCACATATGCATATTCCATTATATGCACACCATAGTATCTCAACACATATATGAAATTCGTCCATATGAGTAACCCGACATCCGCATATTTAAATTATATTATAATTAATCAAATGTCAAGACCGTGGTAATATATAATATAATTATGAGTTCAACTTTATTGTCGAACATGATCACCAAGGTTGCCGCCTTATATTAATACCCGGAGTCCATTGCACGTATCTCCGACTTTTATATTACCTCCGAACCTTATATTAAGACCATAAAACGTCGAAAACCATAATTAAACCAATTCATTTATATATATGACTCCGCCAGGCCCCACAATTCAGTCAAACGACCAATCCACGGAACGCACCGTACCTGGCTTAATCTCCATGCGCTTTTATTAAACCTCGCGCATCTTCTTTCAATGATCTCCGTCCGATGCTCCTCCGCCAGATCGACGGTTTATATCCATTTCGCTCGGCGTCTTTGGTCGGTGTATAATGCGCGAAATTGCAAGTTAAACAGTGGCTTCCAATACCGTCTATGCCACGTGTCACGAAGTCTATAGAATCGCTGCGATTTCTGCAAAACCACCTTACGGTCGCAAGGTGGTGCGGAATTGGGAAATCCGCCTCCATGAACCCGCTTGTGGTTTCAGTCCCCTCATGGTTCCTCCGGTCAAGGTTCTGGTTCTCCTTTATTATTTATATATTTTGTTACGACTATGGTTCTGCCTCCATTCATACTGCGCATTTGACTATGGTTCCACCTCCAACGCAGAGTTCCACCATTCATATGACTATATATTAAAAAAAAATCCAGAAATGTGTTATGTGTAACGCCTGGTTGTATAACAGATTCTGCATCCTCCATCTGGGTAGGCAATTCCTAGAATAATATTTGTGTTATATTAACTATTTAACTCCGGTTGGAGTGTGCGATTCCCGGAATGAGGTTCTGTATTATGTGCATTATATTGCCGCTTGAAGTTAAGCGATTCCCGAAATTTTTTGCTCTGCCACTGCTTGTGATAACAACTCTGCCTCTGTTATATTTGCTTCTTCTTTTGCTTGTCTCTGCTTCAGCGCTGCCTCCTTTGCCATCAATGACAACATTTCCAACAGGCGAATGTGTCTGGATTTTAGGGTACTCAATAAGCTCATCATTAAAAATAAATTTCCCATTCCTGTGATTGATGAATTATTGGATGAATTAGATGGAGCAATTTATTTTACCAAGTTGGATCTTCATTTAGGATATCATCAAATTAGAATGAAGACTGAAGATATTCAAAAAATAGCATTTCGAACTCATGAGGGTAATTATGAATTTTTAGTCATGCCTTTTGGCCTTACCAATGCACCTTCTACATTTCAAGGGTTGATGGATTCCATTTTCAAACCCTTCCTTAGAAAATTTGTGCTAGTATTTTTTGATGATATACTAATCTACAGCAAGTCTTGGAAGGATCATGTTGAACATGTTGACAGGGTGCTCAAACTATTACAGGAGAAACAATTATATGCAAAAACATCCAAATGTTTCTTTGGAGTACAAGAGGTGGAATATCTGGGTCATATTGTATCTCACGAGGGTGTTAAGGTAGACCCTAACAAAATTAAATCCATTAAGGAATGGAAAGTCCCCACAACCATAAAGTAATTGTGAGGATTTCTCGGGTTAACAGGGTATTGTCGCATGTTTGTTAAGAATTATGGGAGAATAGAAGCACCTCTAAAAACATTATTGAAGAAAGATGCATTTTCATGGACTCTTGAAGCAACTAAGGCCTTTGAACATCTTAAAGAGGCAATGTGCCTAGCACCAGTCTTAGCTATGCTAGACTTCACAAAAACCTTTATTGTGGAATGTGATGCCTCGGGAAATGGAATTGGTGTTGTTTTAATGCAAGAAGGAAGACCCATTTCTTTTGAAAGTTTTCCAATTAAAGGAAAGTATTTATAGAAACCTATTTATGAGAAGGAAATGTTAGCAATATTGCATGCACTAAAGAAATGGTGAACTTACCTAATGGGAAGACACTTCAAGGTAAAAAACTATCATGATAGTCTTAAGCCTTTTTGAACAAAGACTATCTTTATGAGAGAGTAGAAAAAATGGGTCACAAAGATGTTGGGTTATGACTTTGAAATAATCTAAAAAAAGGGAAGATAAATGTTGTTACAGATGCACTCTCAAGAAAGAATGAAGAGGTGGAAGCATTGCTTTGTGCCATTTATATTATCCAACCAGATTGGATAATCGAAGAAAGAGATGAATGGAAGAAGGACGAGTAAGTGTGGACACTCATTCAAATTTGTAGAAAGATCCTAGTACATCTGATACATTTAGTTGGAAAAATGATTCCTTATGGTACAAAGCTCGCTTATATCTTTGTAAGAATTCCCAACTAAAACAAAATATTCTTTTGGAATTGCACACTTCTCCTTTACTTGTTGGCCCATCTGAATGAGAACTAGTCAAGGTCATGGATTGCACTAATATAAAAGCTATTTGGGATAAGATGAGAAACTGCTATGAAGGACACTCAGGATTTTTAAAAACATACCACAGGGTGAAGAAAGAATTTTTTTGGGATGGCCTTAAATCTGATATTCAAGTGTGTGGAATGTTTGGTTTTTCAATGAGAATAAAGTTGAGACATTAAGACCCGGGACTTCTACAACGAGTTATCCATTCCAATTCAACGTTGGGAGGATATTTCAATGGATTTTATCATAGGTTTACCTAAGTCCAAAGGAAAGAGTGTCATCATGTGGGTAATGGATAGACTTACCAAGTATGCACAATTTTGTGCATTATCTCATCCATTTAAAGAAAGTACAATTGCAACTACATTTATGGACACAATTTAAAAGCTACATGAAAACCCAAGGGTTATTGTGAGCGACATAGATCCCATTTATACTGGAAATTTTTGGACAGAGTTATTTTCTTGTTTGGGTACTCAATTAACTCATAGCTCGTCTTATCATCCTAAATCCGATGGTAAAATTGAGATAGTAAATAAATTTTTGGAAGGATATCTTTGTTGTTTTGTATCTGATAAACAAACACAATGGTTCAAGTGGCTACCTCTCATTGAATGGTGGTATAACACTTCCTTCCATACTGCAGCAAAAATTACCCCATTTATGGCACTTTATGGATAACATCCACCATCCATCACATCATATTTAAGGGAAAATTCGAAGGTTCAGGCAGTGGAAGATCACATCAAGCATCAACAAGAAGTTCTCCAACTCTTAAAGAATAACCTGAATTTGGCACAAAATCGAATGAAACAACAGGCAGATCAACATCGCAACGAGAGAAGTTTTGATGTAGGAGATTGGGTATTTTTACGGCTACAACCATACAAAAAAATGTCCCTGTGAAGCTAAGAAGGATAATAAATTATCACCAAAGTACTATGGTCCTTACAAGGTGTTGCAAAAGATTGGTACTATGGCATACAAATTGGAGCTTCCTTCTTCTTCGCGAGTACATCCAGTTTTCCATGTTTCATGCTTAAAGAAGGATATAGGTGAAAATATTCCAGTTCAAACAATATTGCCAGAACTTGAAGAGGAAGGAAAAATCATATTGGAACCTGAAGCGATCACGGAAACAAGAACTCGAAAACTACAGAATCGATCAATTTCAGAGTATCTCATCAAGTGGAAGAACTTACCCACTGAAGATTCTACATGGGAGGATGAGAATTTTATATAGAAGCACCCAGAGCTACTCAAGCGTTGAGGACAACACTTTTTTGAAGGAGATGGGCATGTTAGGTCCCTATATTGCAAGTATAGTCCCTTATTGTTGTTAGTGTAACCCCCTTATTGATATTATTTGTGTGTTCCAAATACGAACTTTTGCTCCCATCGGGAATATCTTAGGATATTCCAATTCCTTTCTTCAGTAAGACACCACAAGTCCATTTTCGAATTTATTTTGGGAATTTACAATATGTCTCCTTCGAAGAAGGGAGAAGAGATCACGAGGCTGGCCCTTCACAGACTATGTTTATGGATATACAATATTCCACCTCGGGAATTTCTTCTACAGGGTCCTTGAGGACGCTGTATAAGGAAGCTGCTGTAAAAATAAGACAAACCACTATTAGGATGCCCTAGAACGCACATCATACAACTCCTATGTAGAAAATGAGCTCAAATAAATAAATCTAGATGGGTTATTCATATCTCCCCAATCTAGGTCTCTAAAACAATGCTCAATGGAAGAGCTTACAGCGATATAAGACATAATCAAAAACTCTGCAAATCTAAATGTACCATCAGAGGGAAAATAATACAGCCATCATCATATTATAATATCAACATTAATATACAGAAAATATCATGAGGAATGAATCCCCTTTGCTATGGGAATCAATCTCCAATGATTAAACCCTGAAATACACAAGTTGTTGCAACTACACAAAATGTCGGAGGACCATGCCTGCGCAGTCTCTATGAGAGTAGCAGGTGCTGAATATGCATAATATGTACATATGGCTAAAGGAATACAAAATAATATCCCAATAACAAGAGATGGGCTGAAATACCAGATTTCTAGCCAATCTATGAGAGATTGCTAGAAATGTCGGAGAATACCAAAATGTGACAAGAGACTTGTCACTACATTTGATACAAAACAATAATGAGGTTGTGGCTGATGCGAAATCTGATTTCCCTCCTCTGATAATGTCTTCAACACAAAGGGTTGATCCCTTTGTCTCAAAAACACCCTCCTGATGAACTCAAGAACCCCTATCTCACTGCCTCCTCTGAAATAACGCAGTTTCCTTTATGGACTGCATAGTGGGATATGATGGAATGTTGGCCTCATGCCAAAGATATAAAAAAATCCACAAGAATCCCCTCGCTGACTTCTCCAATGAATAGATCACTCCTCCACTGAAGAAAACAAGCTAAGATGACTCCATGAGTTCCTCCTTTGTTGACCCCAGCAACACAACGTCCTCTCTGTTGCAGAGCTAATGCTGTAGATGATGGTAGTAGCTGTGGAAAATGCTGGATTGAGGAAAATTCAGCTCAATCCTCATCCTTCCTTGAGGAAGAGGTAGGAATTCCCGACTGGGAACACCCTAGTGCCCGAGGGCACCACCACCCTGCTAAACAGCCCGGGGATGCAAGCCTATGCTGACCCTATTCGAAATCTATATCCAAAACTTGATGCAAATGGGCTGCCATCTCCTCCTTATAAAGCAAAGGAACCTTTTCTCCACCATGGTCCCACCAATTAGGGTTTCCACCCTCATGTGAATGTCCTCCCTCCAAAACTACGCAACTTATCTAGGAAGCCTCTCCTCCTTGGGCAGCGCTGTTGACTTTAGTCAAAGGTGACTAGATCAAGTGAGCTGGGTTCCATTCACACCCTTAGGTGCTTATTCTAGCTGCTTATTTATCTCCTTTTCACATAAGGAGTGTTATTTTATCTCCACATGTCGGCCCAAGATTGGAAAAGTCGACGACGGGGAGAACCTTTATTTCAACCACATTGGGAGTACAAATCTAGCCCTCCTAAATCACGGAGAGGGATCTGTCCAATAAGTGCAAAGATGGATTTATCTTTAAGGTTTTGGGTAATGATATTAGGCTACTTATGAAGTCGATTTTGTTTGTTTTGGATGGTTGAGCATGATTATTGTTTGAGTAGAAAGTTCTAAAAGGAAAGAGTTTCAAAGGTGTGAATTTGCAAGAAAATAGAACAAGATTTGGCTAAAAAGATGGATGTAATGTTGGTTTTAGTCCATTGGGCTATGGAGTCATAATAGGGTTTAATTGAGACAATCAGGTTCAAGAGTGGTCCATGGAGAAAGTCATCTATGTCTAAGGATATCTTTAAAGTTGATTTTATGGAATGAAATGATACAGCAAGAATGGGAATTTAACAAATGAAGAACAAAGAGCAGCCCAAAATTTGGTAAGTGCTTTGAAACCAGCCAGTTTTTGACATACACTTAAGAAAGACATAAAAGCAATCCAAGATCTAGTAAGTACTTCGAAACTAGCCAGCTTATGATACACTTTCAATAGAAAAACATTTAAAACACAAAGGAAACACAAATGATAACGAAGAATGGTCTAAGATCAGTACTTCGCAACTTCTTGACTTTCAGCACACTGAAACTTCGGTTGGTCTTTGGGGATAAAAATAGGACCGGGGCCTCACCATATCTTCCTTAGTTCATCTCTACTTAACATAAACTGAAAATATTTAAGAATAACAAATATCTAAGACGGTAGGACGAGGAACGCGGCCATTCCCTACTTGGCAGACTAAATTAAATCATTCTAAATAACACAATTTGGAAGAAAACATTTAGATAAAGCTTATCGGTCAGAGAAAGGGTACTGATATACAGAAGGGTACTGATATACAGTAAATACTAACTCTATGCTTGCTGTTATTTATAAGAGAAAATGAACAAAGTGAAAACAGAAATAAAATAACGATTTACAATAAGAAAAACATCACCGTTGACATAGACCAGGATCCCATAAATCAGCTTGTATTGATGCTTCAAACTAGTTACAGCTCTAAGTCCAGTGTTTCAGTTCAGTGATCATCTTCACTTCTCAGACTAACTTATCTAATCACAAGCAGAGCTTCAAGAGCATGTGAACACTATTTACAAGTAGAAGTTTCAAGCTCAAGTATATTTCAAAGTTCTGCAACCAACATTTTCTCATCTTCTACAAAAGTATTTATAGAAGGAATGAGGAGGTGGGATCTGATAAAAGATCTCCTGGGTTCAATTAATACAGATTAATGCTTCTCGGCCTTTGAGGGGCTTAATGGAGAAGAGTACAAATATTTTCACTGTGTTAATTGATTTACATTTAAGAATTAAGCTCGGTGGGAGCTTTTGTTGACTTTAAGGCTCTGTTTTAGGATGTAATAACTCTGCTGATATTTTTTGCATTAGTTTCCTTTGGCAGAATTAATTATTTGGTTGCGCTGAGGAAAAATATCTTCTTTCTAATCAATAACTTCAGCCTCTCTTTGAATGCTTTGAAGCAACAAGTGGCTCTATGGTAGCTGAGAGGAATCAATTGGCCTCTGTTGTGGCAGTGGAGGCCTTTCTGTCTGATGATATTTTGATTTTCTTTAATTTTGTTTTAATTTAATGGATTAGGTTTTTGATAATAAATCTTAGCTGTAATCAATTAAACTATGGAATTCATATTCAATCCTCTGTTCTGTTGTGTTTAAATCTTCCACACTAATACTCTTTTGCTAAATTTAATTCATTGTGTCTTGTTGATGTGCAAGTTCTGCAAAGGGTCCGTATGGCATCAATGCCCATGAAGAATTGATGAGACATGAAGCTTGAACCCCGTGGAATGATCTTTTTGTATGCATCAAAGGCATAGAAATCGTCATCCCCAGCCTTTGGCTTTTCTTCAATATAATGAAGAAACCATTAAATCCTGCAAAATACAAACAATATTATAAAATCATGCGTTTTTGGGTTTAACTGCTTCGAAGGTTGTGGGGATGAGCATGGCTGTAGGATGGCATCATCCAACGGTGGAGATCAAAGGGATACTGTTCGGAAAGAACAATGGTGTCAATTAAGTCAGAGTCGTTGATTGCACAGAGATCAACGGTCGGGATTGGTTGTGATTCAACAGTGTGGAGTCACATTGTTTGGAAAATAGAAGAAATGTGAAGAAATGGGGTTAAAACCTTTATTTCGGAGGAAATATGTAAAACATAGAGTTGGGGGTTTGGGATGATCGTGGGTTGTCTGATGAGATCGGCCCACGAGATCAGCGGCGAATATTTGTGCATTTAAAACCCTTTGGAAGAGGTGGAGGGCGATAGTGTAAGGCCAGATTAAATCTGGGCCGTTGATCTACAGAGGTCAACGGTTGGAGTCTCATGCGATGAAACATATAGAAATGGGGGAGGTGGTTTCGGGAGGTAAAACCACTGTTTTCATGTGGTGAAAGGGCGAGGAGGCGGTTTTGCATTTTTGAATGCGATACGCGTTCCTGCCCAACACGTGTCCTCTTAAAACCACCTATATCGAGCGGGCCTCAAGAAATTATCCTTCACGCTGATAGTTACATGATATGGAATGTGAGTCATCAGATTTGAGGCCTTAGATCTAATGGTGGGGAAATGAATGCGATATGAGATAGATGTGCGGACGGAAGCGGGGATGACGGATTCAATCTGGGTCGTCAGATGTAGAATATCAACGGTCTGGAGGGTATGAACAAAAATAATAGAAAGGCGGAAGACGCATTCTAGATCGTTTGATCTGGACACGTGGACGGTCCAGATGCAATCGGAGGCTTTCAATAGGTGGGGGGGAAAACTTGTATGGCGCCGATGTGATTGAGTGTTGGCCATCGATCTACAGATCAGATCAACAATGGAGAGTGAATCAGAGGGGTTTTAAGGTAGAGGATAGGCTAATGATCAGATCGAATGAGGGTCGTCAGATCTGGGATATAGCGGATAGATCCAATGGCGGAGGATCCATCGGGGAATGCCAATCGGGGAGAGGAAATATTATAAGTGAAAAGCACCCTTTGAAAATTGTCGATGCGATGTTGCACTGATCGTTGATTGGCCTTAGATCAATGGTCGAGATTTCTTTAAATAGTGAACTGGCGGAAACCCTTTATAATATATGAAAACCCAAAAATTAATGAAATACAAAGGTTTCATGCATCGGGCGGGTTATGAAATGGTCTGGCACCCGACTATGGGGCCCATGGTTTATATGAAGTGTGATAGGCCCAGGGCTTATGTATATAAGGGCCAATCGCATTGGAAGGTCGAGTTTGGTCTTTCAATCTACCCATTTGGATTTTTACAATGTGATCAACGCTTCAGGACTTAAACTCTTGGTCCTAGGCATAAGTTATATGGAGTAAAGCAGAGGGCGGGGTTTATACAATAGAGCTCCATCGCATCAAAACTTTTGATGCGGGGCTTTTAAATCTACCCATTTTACATTAAAAAACATTGCATAGGCGTGTTCAGACCAAACTTAGGAAAAAGTGGGTTTATGACTTTACAAAGGAAAATATCAATCAGAGATGGAAATATACAATTTTTTAGAACCCGATTATAGGCACAAGGGTTATATGAGGTGATAATATGATCGGGGGTTATGAACAAAGGGCTTAATCACATCGAAACTTTTAACATGGAAAACAGACTTGTGTAATCCGATTTCTCTAATTTGATAAGCGCCGAAAGGGCTTAGTGCCTGGTTCTAGGGCACGGGCACATGTGGGGAAGTGGTTTAAGACTTAGCCCAAAGGGGCTTAAACCCTTAGTATAAAAAGTGTATTTTTTATGATTTTTTCAGAGTTTTTTGATGGATTTGGGGGTTTCAGTAGAGTTAAAAAAGGAGTTTTAAACTCTGTAATGTAGATTTTATGAAGGGGAAGTGGGAAAAAAGGGAAAATAGAGGAAATTTATGAGGAAAAGAGGGGGAAAAATGAAGGTTAGTTTTGAAGTGGAGGGAAGGGAAAAATGGCTTTTGCAACAATCTTTTCTCTATGGAATCAGTAGAATTTCTGAGTTTTGAAATGGAAACAACGGTGAATATTTGGACAGAGGGCATGATGTATTCATGAGTCTTCAAGAGATAACACCTTTTGCAATAAAAATTATTCCTTGAAGGCTCCAAAAATGTTTTAGCCACCATTTGGTATGACAAATTTTATTGGTGGCTAACAATTTCTTCATCTAAAAGGGGCTAAGGTGTCTCCTTCCCCATTTTATTAAACAAAAACAAAATGTGCAACTATAATGTTCCATTTCATCTTGAGGCTAAAAATTGGGAACATTACAGTCCTCCCCTCCCACATGTTTCTTTCCCTCAAGAAACTACATAGAGAGAACAAAATTCCTCCTCCTTCTTTTCTTGTGGCCTCATCAACAAGCTCTACCACTGCTCAAAAGATGTTGTAATAAACATGTCCTCCAATGCTCTCTCCCAAGTATGCAAGCTGAAAATGATGCTCCTCATGGAAAGATAGAAGGTGTAGTGGATTCCTTCTTGCTATGATATGGCCTCCTTAAGGTAGGAGTGATGATATGCATGGGAAAATTCTTCTCCCAATGATGAGCCTCTCATCCATGTTATTATCAAATGAAAATCTCACCCCTAATTTCTGCAATGAGTTGGCGCTGAATGGAGAGTTGTGCTTGTGCTTCTCAAGATGGCCCTCTCTCCATTTGAAGTGTTCATGGGGCTGCCTATATCCTTGGGCTGAATGGTATGGCCTCCAAGAATGGCCCAAGCCACCCCATAAAGAAAATCAGCCATGAAATGCCTCCTCAAATCCTCCAAGTGGTTCCTCCCACAACAAGAGACAAGTAGCAATGTGGCAATCATGGTTTTCCCATGGTGTCTCCTGCAATATAAAACATATACAACGGGGAGAATCATGCTCCCAATGGGTTGTACATACAATAATCTCCAAACAATGCTCCTCATAAGTGTACAAATATCAGAAATACAATGGAGCAATATGCAATAAAAACAAGTTGTCATAGGAAAACTGGAGAGTGGTTCATAGTTCCACTCACCACTCATGGAACCTATGCAGTGCCTCTTGGCCTACCTCAACATCACAAATAACAAGTGATCTACTAGCCACTTGTTTTCTGCCACAAACTCCTCACAAGATGGAATCATAAAAATACAAATTGGTGCCAATGGTGAACACCAAGAAGCATGTGGCCTCCTCCACAAACCACTATATGAATGGCCAATTCCACTATTGCAAATGGCTGCAAGTGCATCCTCATGAAAAATTCAAGAATGAACAAGCCTCCTTAATACATCATGCTCCTCAATCAATGAAAAGAAGTGCAATACAAAATATGAAATTATACCTCCTCCATCATGCACTAGAGCTCTTGAGCTGAAATGGCTCAACTGAAAATTTCCCCTCACCTCCAACGAGTAGGGTAGTGACTGTGATGTTCTCTCCACCATCAATCGAGCTATGCATCTCTCCATATGTTGATATATGCCATGCTGAATGCCCTCCCAAGTGAACTCCTCTAGAAAAGCCAAGTATGCATCCAAATGCACAACTAGGAAGTCCTCATGTGCTCCATGCAATAGTTTCTCCTTGAGACTAGAAATTATAGTCAAGAAGAGTTTTCCATGATGATAGATGATAATATCATCCACTAAGTATATTCCATCTCCATCAAGTCCATCCAAGATCATGCAATGCACCAAGATCCTAGGAATACTCAACCAAAAGTTGAGTCCTCTATACTAGATCAATCCTCCACATAGACAAAGCTGGTGTTCTACAATATGGTGCTCCCTCACACTTCTTCCTTCCACTTTGACATCCCCCATGCTAAATTCATACTCCAAGTTTCTGCCATGCCCATCATGCATCTTCTCATGCTCAAATAGAAATTATGACCTCTCAAAATGAGCCTCCCATGAGAGACTATCACCTCCAAAGAATCTCCCGATCCTAGCCAATGTAAGCATGAGTGGCCTCCATCTACTCCAATGCATGAAAGAGTTCTCCCTAAAATGAAGTATCCTCTCTCTCACCAAATATATGGAGCAGCCATCCTGCATCATGAATATTCTATCCTCAATCTCTGAAGCAACCCTATATGCGCAGTAAAACTGATGAGAATGGGTGGTACTGAAAATGAGAGAGTGTATCCCTCCTCCTTATGCTTATCCCCAAACTCTCTATGTTGTGATGGACTCCTCTAATGTCTCCACCCCTCTGGAATCCAAGAGTGGTGAACCACAAAGCATGATGCCTCTCATCATCTCTACATCGGGTGGCCTCCAAAGTGCAATGCCTCCAAAAAGTGAGACATCAAGATCTGAAATAAACTGCATGTATGAGTGGGCTGATTTGTCCCTCTCTCCTATGCGCAGTGTAGTCTCTTTCCTTTGTGTAGAAAATATTTGAAATAGATAAGGGAGAATGCTCATCATCCCTTCATGTTGATCCTTCTGCTCTTCTTTCTCCATCTCACAATCCCTGGTAGATGCTACATATGGCTCCAGAATTGTGCCTTGGTACCCACATGTAAAAATATTTGGAACTCCTTGCAAAGACACAAGGGCTCCTCTAGTGGAAGCAATGGCTCCCCTTTCACCTCCATGTGGTGATGGATCTCCTCCTAATGTGACAGCGTTGTTGGTTCTTTTCCAATGTATGCAAAGTGTTTGTGTTTATGACACAATGATTTTCACTAAGTTTTTCCATAAAAACCTTAGTGAATGCATCATATGTTTTTTCATTTTCATGACAATGAAAAATGGGACCTTCAAACCAAAAATCATGAGCCATACCTTGAGTTGTAGTGTTGCTCCTCCCATGGCCTCATTTCCTTCCTCTACTCCCTTGCAATGCAAGTGAACAAAGGACTGCGATGTGGATCTGCATGTGTGGCTGAATGCCCACACCCTTCATGAAAATAGCTAGGATTTTTTTCATCAACAAACCCTCTCAGAAAATCTTCTCACTTTTCCCTTTCATCAAGATTTTCAATGATGTTCTCCATCGTCTGGAAAAGAAGAAGGGAGACCTCCTCTTCCGTCATTCCTTTTCCCTTGTTTCCTCTGTAAATATCCTCTCTTTGGAGAGAAGCTCCTCTTGCTGATGGCATTAAATCTTGTGCACAGGCTAAGCCAAGATTGATGCTCTTATACCAGTGTAATGTTCCAAATCTCGAACTTTCTGCTCCATCGGGAATATCTTAGGATATTCCAATTCCTTCTTCAGTAAGACACCACAAGTCCATTTTAGAGATTGAATGTTGGGGAATTTACAGGATATGTCTCCTTACAAATAAGGGAGAGATCCTGAGGCTAGCTGGCCCTTCACAGAATTTGCCTATGGATATGCAATATTCCACTTCGGAAATTTCTGCTACAGGGTCCTTGAGGACGCTGTATAAGAAATATGTTGTAAAAATAAGACAAACCACTACTGGGATGCCTTAGAGAACACATCATACAACTCCTATGCAGAAAATGAGCTCAAAGAAATAAATCTAGATGGATTATTCAAATCTCCCCAATCTAGGTCTCTAAAACAATGCTCAATGAGAGAGCTTACAGCAATACATAGACATATCATGAACTCTGCAAATATGAAATACACCATAAGAGGGAAAATTCTATAGCCATCATTATATTATGATATCAGCAGTAAAATACAAGAAATAACATGAGGAATGAACCCCTTTTGCAATGGAAATCAATCTCCCATGATCAAACCCTGAAATGCATAAATTGTTGCAACTACTCAAAATTCCGGAGGACCATGCCTGCACAGTCTATATGAAGTAGCAGCTGCTGAATATGTATAAAATGATAATGATGCTGAAGGATACAAATAAATATTCCAATAACAAAGAGATGGGCTGAAATACAAGATTTCTAGCCATTCTATGAGAGATTGCTATAAATGCCAGAGAATACCAAAATGTGACAACTGAGTTGTCACTGCAACTGATACAATACAAGAATGAGGTTGTGGCTGATCTGAAATATGATTTCCCTCCTATGATAATGTTTCCAACACAAAGGGATGATCCCTTTGTCTCAAAAACACCCTCCTAACGATCTCAAGAACCCCTCTCTCACTGCCTCCTCTGAAATAACGCAGTTTCCTCCATGGAATACGCAGTGGGAGATGATGGAATGTTGGCCTCATGCCAATGATCTGAAATAAAGCCCAAGAATCCTCCTTGCAGCTCCTCCAATGAATAGATCCCTCCTCCACTGAAGAAAAAAAACAAGAATGACTCCATGAGTTCCTCCCTTACTGCCCCCAGCAACACAACGTCCTCTTTGTTGCAGAGCTAACACTGTAGATGATGGTATTATTTGTGGCCAATTCCAGATTGAATAAAATATAGCTCAATCCTCATCATTCCTTGAGGAAGAGGTAGGGATTCACAACCGGGAACACCCTAATGCCCGAGGGCACCACCACCCTACTAAACAACCCAGAGATGCAAGCCTTTGCAGACCCAATTCTAAACTCCAAAACATGATGAAAATGGGCTGCCATCCCCTCCTTATAAGCAAAGAAACCTTTTCTCCACCATGGTCCCACAAATTAGGGTTTCCACCCTCATGTGAGTGTCTTCCCTCCAAAACTGTGCAACTTCTCTAGGAAGCCTCTCCTCCTTGGGCAGCGTTGTTGACTTTAGTCAAAGGTGACTAAATCAAGTGACCTGGGTTCCATTCACACCCTTAGGTGCTTATTCCAGCTGCTTTTTTATCTCCTTTTCACATAAGGAGTGTTATTTATTCATCTAAAAGGGGCTAAGGTGTCTCCTTCCCCATTTTATTAAACAAAAATAAAATGTGCAACTATAATGTTCCATTTTAGCTTGAGGCTAAAAATTGTGAACATTACATTATTGTACCCTTGTAACCCCCATATTGTTATTATTGTGCCCTTAAATTATTATTGTTAGGTCGGCTAGGATTACATTGTGGCCCCACTAGCATTACATTATGGACCCATGGACTCCTATATATAGAAAGGAGGTTTTGTAAATTGTATCATCCAAGAATTGTTCATTTATGTAATGTATTGGAGGTTGCCCCCTCGAAGTGGCTTATTTCTAAGGCGTTGATATCTCTTTTATTCTATTTTTGGAGCTAGCTACACAACACCCAGATAATGAAAAGTACTGGCAAGTTTTTGATGGAGATAAACAAATAGAAGACTTCCTACAGTCCAAAAATGAATTTGAAACACCAAGCTCAGATTCAGATTATGATAAAGAATATTCTACTAAACAAAACCCACTTGCAAAAGAAGAAAAGTCTCCAGAGATTGCTAAAATAAATCTGTTAACAAATGAACCCAAACAAATAACAGGAATTAGCACAGATTTAGAAGATGAAGACTTAGAAGTGCTACAATCTAAAGATCAAATCTTGCCTAAAGGACTGGTCCCTTTAGAGGAGTTGTTTGACTTGAACAATGTGGCCAAGAAGCCAAAGCTGGAGCCCATAGAATATGAAGTGGAAGAATGCAACATAGGCAGTAAGGAAAAGCCCAAAATAATCAAACTGTCTAAAACACTACCAACTCATATCAAACTAAAATACATTGAGTTGTTTAAATAATTTTCTGATGTTTTTTCATGGAGCTATGAAGATCTGAAATCATATGATAAAGAGATAATTCAGCATAAGATACCCCTCAAAGAAAACTAGAAACCTTTTAAACAAAAATTATGCAGAATCAACCTTTTTCAATTACCTCTGGTAGAGAAAGAGATTAGGAAAATGTATGATGCTAGAATTATAGTTCCTGTTAGATACTCAGAGTGGGTGTCTAATCTCGTATCAGTTAGGAAGAAAACTGGACAGATAAGGCTTTGTATTGATTTTAGAAACTTAAACAAAGCCTCACTAAAAGAAAACTATCCCTTGCCTAAAATGGATCATATTTTACAAAAGGTAGTTGGTTCTAAAAGAATTTATTTGCTAGATGGTTTCTCAAGTTACAATCAAATTCTGGTACATCCTGATGACCAACTTAAAATAGCCTTTACTACACCTTGGGGTACTTTCGTGTATTTGAAAATGCCTTTTGGTTTAATGAACGTTGGTGCCACATTTTAGAGAGCCATAGATATTTCATTTTCATAATAAATAGGTTACTTCATTGTGATTTACCTTGATGATATCACTATCTATTCAAAAACAGATGAAGAACACCTAATACACTTGAGAAAGGTCTTTGAAAAATGCAGAAAATTTGGATTGTCCTTAAATTCGAAGAAAACACTTTTTGGTCTCCAAGAAGGTAAACTTCTTGGGAATGTCATATCAAAATAAGGAATAAGGATAGACCCAAAGAGGATTTATGGCATATTTTAAATCAACCATCCCAGAAACATCAAGGAACTTCAATCTTTCATTGGAAAGATTAATTTCTTGAGAAATTTCATTCCCAAACTAGTTGAACTCCTTAGAAACATAACAAACATGCTTAAAAAAGAAGGAGTTAAATGGACATTGGAAGCAAATAAATCATTTGAACTGGTAAAAAAAGCACTCACCAAAACACCAGTTCTTATCAGTCCTGATTTTTCAAAAGATTTCTTCATTTTTTCATTTGCATCAGAACACATTGTAGTTGTTGTCCTATTACATAAAAACTTGAATGGACAAGAGCAGCCCATTGCATTTTTCAGCAAGGCATTGAGAGATGCACCTCTGAAGTATAATATAATGGAAAAACAAGCCTTTGCCTTGGTCAAAGCCTTAAAATACTTCAGATTTTATATTTTAAACTCCCACATAATAGCAGTTGTGCCTCATTCATTTGTAAAAGACATATTGACCCAAGATCCAGATGGAAAAAGAGGAAAGTGGATTGCTGTAATTTTAGAATATGACTTAGAGATCAAGCCCACTAAGCTCATAAAAGGTCAAGTTCTAGGAAAAATTATGGTTGAATCCAACTTTCAGGCTATTTATATAAACATGTTTAATGCATTAGATGAACAGGAGAAGTTTTCCGCTCCCATTATTGAATATCATTTTCTGAATTCATCTTGGTATGCTGACATTTTGTATGTTTTGCTCAATCTTAATGTCCCTCCTGGTTTGGCTAAGACAAAGGCAAGATTATTAAAGTTAAAAGTTTTAAATTACTGCATTTTTAATAAATGTTTATATTGGAAAAATGCTAGTGGATTATTGCTTAATTTTTTTCCTGAGAATGATGCAGATAAGATCAAGCACGAGTTTCATGAAGGAGAATGTGGAGGCCATCTCTATTGGAATTCAACTGCTAAAAAAATCCTTAGAGCTGGATATTACTGGCCCACCCTCTTCCAAGATGTTCATAAGATGATTATTGCCTGTCACAAATGCCAAATCTTTGAAGGAAAAATAAGTTTGCTTCCCTTATCTCTCCAAAAAATCACTTTTGAAGCCCCTTTTCAGCAATGGGGTCTAGACTTCATTGGGGAAATCCATCCTCCCTCATCTGCCTAACATAGATGGATCCTCACAACAATAGACTATTTGACCAAATGGATAGAAGCCATCCCCTCTAGGAATGCCACATATTTAGTCATCATTTCATTCCTTGAAAACCATATACTGTCTAGATTTGGCTATCCTAGAAATATCATAGCTGATAATGCTGCTACATTTGGGTCTAAAAAGATGGTAGAATTCTATCATAAATATCAGATTATACTGGGCCATTCTACAGCTTATTACCCCAAGGTAATGGGCTGGAAGAATCCTCAAATAAAATCTTGGTTAAAATTATCAAGAAGTTGCTGGAAGACAACAAAAAATCATGGCACAATAAGCTAGTACATGATTTATGGGGAGACAGATTGAAAGTTAAAAATTCAATTGGGATGTCTCCTTACCAGCTAGTTTATGGAACTGATGCAATATTTCCAACTAGTTTAGGAGTGCCAGTCATGAAGCTGATCCAGGAAGTACAATCTGAAGATGATGATGTGACAAGGATAATAAATCAGACAATACATCTACAACAAACCAGAGAGGAAGTATACATTAGAGCACAGCAACTACAAGATAACATCAAGAAGCTATTTGAAAAAAGAACCAAGGCAAGTGATTTTAAGATTGGTGATAAAGTTTTGAAATGGGATTCAAGAAGAGAAGATAAGGGAAAACATGGAAAATTTTATAACTTATGGCAGGGCCCTTATCTCATCCAATCTGCTATTGGAAACAATGCATTTTTCCGGCAAGAATTGGATGGAGCTGAATAATTTGGAGGTCCTTTCAATGGCAGGTTTCTCAAACATTATTTCTGTTGACTGATATTTTTTCTTTCAAAGCTTTTACTCATTATATATAACACTGCTTTTAAATTTGAAAAAAGGAAAATACCAAAGAAATGAAAAAGGAAAAGAGGGTAGAAATAAAGCAAGAAAGGTACAACCACATACCAAAAGGAGAAATCTGAAAGTGTGCAAGCTTAAATTCCACTACCAAAAACAACAATGCTATGTTGGTCATACAGCCTAATCATGACTAAGATAGATTTAAATTTTTTTCTGATAGATTAGTGAAGAATATTTTCCAAATTTTTCAATCTTGGCTTATCAGTAGAAATAGATTAGGATAGAAAAAGTGGTTCAAACAAGTTTAAAACCTGAACCTATAAAGTGTGATGAAGAATTGGTTCTTATATGCTCAAAATATAAACCAAGAGAAAAGAAAAACAGCTCTAAAAAGATCAAATCCAGAGCTGAAAGAAAAAATGAAGGAGGTTTTAATTTTTCAGATCTTAAGCCTTCACCAGTTCTTCTTTAAATTTCTGCAAATAAATTCTATGTGCAGCTTGTTTTATGCCATAGTCCCACAGCAAATCAGACTGTTTAATCCTGATTTAATTGTGTTTTAAATATATGTTTTAAAATATAGAGAATAAAATTTTCTAGACAGTCTAATCCTGGAAGATAGTAGCTTAGGTAGAGAATTTATGAGTTCAACAGTTTAATCTAAACTCATGGAATAAATAAGGGTAGATTTAGATTATTTTTTCCTGCTTTCAAAAGAATAAAATGTTGATGTTTAAGGTCTGCAAGTCCAAACGCACCCGCTGAAGAAAAAATGTTAGGAAGTAGGCTGTGTAGGTAGTTGTTTGGGAAATAAATCATTCTGTTTGATACAAGTATTGTTCATCTTTTAAAAAGCAGCGTGATTAAAGAAGAAAAAGGTGTTCAATGGATAAGGCACAGGTCTGCATCCAAAAGATGAAATTTTGAAGTTCTTAACACCTCCAAGGAACTGTTATCCCCAAGTGGAGCCACTATTAGCCATCAATAAATTTTGTCACATCAAATTATGGCTAAAATAGGTCTTGAGCCTTCAAGAGATTATTTTCATAGAAAATCATTCATTCTTGAAGTATGTTGTTTCCTAAACAGTGCTATTTCTTAACATCTGTTGTTCCCTAAACTGTTGTTCCTTAAAACAGTGATGTTCCTTATGTGTTGTTCCCTTCAAAATACTGTTGTTCCCAAAGAAATCTGTTTCCTAAACAGCCCCATTTTCATCATTTCATTCACTCATTTTTTCCCTTATTCATCCTCCATTTTTTCCCTGAAAAATCCCCTTTCCTCCTTCTAATTTTCCCTTCATTCTCCTCAAAAAAACCTTCAAATTTGCCTTTCACTTCATAAAACTCCCCTCTTATGGCTATAAAACCCTTTGTTATGGTTTAAAATCTTTTCCTTCTTAACTATCGGAACTTGGAAAAATCATAAAAAACCCATTAAAAGACCTTTACAAAGCTTTTCTTCACTTTTAATAGGTTTTAGCCCCATTTCATTTTGGCCTCGGCTCCTTTACTTCATAAAACCAAGCCCTTGACTGGGCGCTAAGTGCTCATTGCATCACAAAGACCATGTCGCATTAGCATATCCATAACATCCCCTTCCCCTTCCCCCCTGCCGATGCGATAAGCCCCCTTCTCCTCTGCTCTTGGTCACATGCCCCACCATATGATCATAATCCAGGCCCTATCTTAAGCCACATCGCATCGGTGTTATTTCTTTTCCTCTCCCATTCCCTTTTGTTCCCCTGTCGATATGATAAGCTCCTTTACCTTAGGCCCCTGGTCGCCTACTCCTTCATGGGACCACTGCCCAACGCTTCACGTTTATCCCCTTCTCCTTTACATTTTCCCCACCATCCTTATTACTCTATAGATGAATCCTAGTTGTAGATCATGGGCCTCAAGCCTTGATCTAACAACGCTAATACTTTCCCCACTCCCTTTCCTTCATTCCTGTTCCACATTACCACTTCATCAAGTAATCCCAACCATCGATCCTCAAAGATCAATGGTCACGATGCTTCCTTTTCTCCCCCTACCCTCCTAGCGAAATCCCATCCATTCACCCTATAAATCAAATCTCTTCCATTGAATTGTTCAATCCCACGGTCATAATTCAATCCAATAGTCCAGCACCTCTGGACCCACCATCCTCTATCTTGTCGCCCATCCAATCATTTTCTGATGCTTGGATTCCATTTTTCCTCTGCCCATGCACCTTTCCCATTTCATCCTATCCCAATCGTTGGATCCGCCCCTCCTCATCCAACAATCGTTATCTCATATTGCATAACTTTTTTGTCTGATATTTAGCATTTCAAAATCATGCGATACCGGCGGTATTAAAAAATCCACGCGATGCGATACAATTGGATCGCATTCCCTCCTAGAAAAACCACTTACTGCTCGAGGGTCGCGCGAAAACCACCCATGGTATTTCAAAAACCACTTTTCATCGATTTTCCTCAATAAAACTCCTCACCTGCATAATCACCCCCTTCGCACCGCTCCTCCGCTCCACCAGCCTCCTAAGCAATCAAGCTCCTCCATCTCAAGTTTTTATAACGTTTTTTTTGTTGTTTGTTGTAGGTTTTTATCATGGTTTTTGGAGAAAAAACCCTGTCCATAACTCGCAAAGGGACAGAACCAAATTCTTCCATTTTTAAAGGTTAAATCATGAAGGGAGAAGGCTTTCTGGTTTCATCTGATGGTTTGGTTAGTGCTGTGTAAGCATTGGTCATACCCTTAAACCCTCCACCGCACTATAAACCACCTACACACAGCAAAGAAGAAGAATGGTGAGGGTAAAACTTGAAGATCAGAGATTAAAGACAAAAGCCAGAGATTTGAAGATTTAACCAATGAATTAAAGGTTAAAATAATGGATTAAAGGGAAAGCCATCGAAAAATCAAAGTGAAAAGGATTAATACATAAAGGTGAAATTTTTAAGGCTTAATCCTATAGTTTAATATTTAAACGCAATTGTAAGATGGGTACAATCAGTTAAAGGAACAAGTTTAAAACCACTAAAGCTGACAACGGCCTCTGAATGCCACATCATTGAGGCTATAACTCCTCAAAACTGCCACCTGCAAGCTAATTTCATCTAAAGACTACAAATTAATGACACGGTGAGGGATATTTTTAAGGACAGCTCAAAATTAACTACCAACCTACCAAAAGCCCCCAAAGTCAAAAAAAGTGACTAAAGGTGATGAAATTTAATGTAATAATCAATTATCAAAGTTAAAACATTGAAAAACTTCTCTATTTGGCTCTTCAAAGGTCGAGAATTACTTACTCTGCATTAATTGAACAGATAGACCTTTCTTTCACTCCACCTCCTCATTCTTCTATAAATACTTCTCTAGAAGATAGTGTACAGGTTGGTCTTTGGATACCTGTTGAATGTAAATATCAGTTGAAGCATGTTGTAGCTCTATTTTTTAATTGAAGACACATAAGCTGAGATGAGAATTTTGAAGATGTAAAGACCCATTGGACTTGAATATTGTAACTATTTTGAACATCAAATAAAAATAGCTAATTTATGGGATCCTGGTCTATGTTAATGGTGATGTGTTTCTCACTATAATTTTTATTTTCTTTATGTTTACATTCTGTCCATTTTTCTCTGATAAAGAACAGTAAATATAGATTAGCATTTACTTCTATAGTACCCTAAATCTCACTGATAAATATTTATCCTTTATGTTTTATTTTGATTTTTTATTTGAGGATAATTCAATAGAGTATAACTAGTGAAGTGTTGGTAATCCCATTTTTACTGAGTACAACTTGAGACATTGTCTTTGAATGTTCTTGAAAATTATGCTAATCAAAGTTGAGCTAGAGAAGTTTATGGCTAGCCCTGTCCTCTAGTTTCTCCTCCAACAGTTACTTTGAAAAGTTCCCTTAAGAGTATGTTGAAAGCAGGCTAGTTTAAAAGTACTTACCTAATCTTAGACTACTTTTTATTTTCATCATGAATGTCTTCCTTTGAGAATATGCTGAAAGCAAGCTAAGTTAAAAGTCTTTACCTGATCTTAGGTTATTCTTTGTTTTTAAATGTTTTCCTTTATAAATTATATCAAAAGCATGCTAGTTTAAAAGTACTTACCTGATCTTAGGTTGCTTTGTATCCTTCCTTTGAGTATGTTGAAAGCAAGCTAGGTTAAAAGTCCTTAATTTATCTTAAGCTACTCTTTTTTTCCTTATATGTTTTCTTCATCAGTTTCTTAGTGTTTCATTCAATAAAATCAACTTAAAGAGATCCTTTGACATAGATGACTTGCCCCATGGACCACTCTTGAAACTTATTGTACAATTAAATCCTCTTATGACTCCATAGCCCAATGGATTGATGTTGTTCCTTGCGTATCTTACCAGCTGAATCATTCTTTCACTTACTCACACCTTCACCCTTCATATAGACTTCCTTCATCTTCATGTTATCCTGCCCAACCAAAACAAACAAAACCCTTATTCTTCATAACTAGCCTAATATCATACATAAGCCTTAAAGATCATATCTTTGAAAACACATATATAGAGAGATCCCTCTCTGAATCTATGAGGGCTATATCCTCAGATTCCAAAGTGGTTTTGATGTAGGCTCTGTAGCGTTTGTACTTGCCAATCTTGCAAACTACGGAGGCCTTAACTGAAGGCAAGAAGTGTGACATGTCCAGATCGAAATTTTTTCATTGTCACAAGCATGGGCATCATGCCACTAATTGTCCACAGAAGAAGAATAACAACAATAAGGCTTCAAGATCTGCAGTGGGTGATGCTTTGGCTTCACAGTTCGAGTTGTACTTATCACTCATCACATGCATGGTGTCTAGTGCGATGGGATCAGTGTGATACTTGGATAGTTGTGCATATTTCCACATGATGGGAGACAAATAACTCTTTAGTAGATTGGAGGAGAAGGATATTTAGATGCACATCAATATGGGTGATGACGGAAGGTATAGTGCGATTGGAATTAATACAGTGACTTTCCAGAGACAGTCAGGTAAACCTTTTTTATTAAAATTTTCATGCATGTACCAGGCTTGAAAAATAATTTAGTTTCAGTTTCTATGTTGGAGGATAGAGGATATGATGTGGTTTTCAATGAAGGGAAAGCATTCCTTCATCACAAAGCCACAGGACAGGTTAAGGAGATTGGGGTTCGTGTGAAGAACCTCTATAAACTTGATGTAGATGGTTGCACAGCATTGATGAGTAAACCAGATACAGTGGTGAGCTGGGATGAGGGTGAGTTATGGCACAGGAGATTGGGCCATCTACACCACAGTGCTTTTACGATCATGCAGAAAATTTCTATGGGGCTTCCATAGGGTACTCTTGTGTAGATAAATGCATGCAAGGGATATACGATGGGGAAGTATACAAAGGCCACTTTTTACGAGAAGGAGAACCGAGAAGTGGAAATCCTTGAGATATTTCACTCAAATGCATGTGGGCCATTCTCTACAAATTCTACAGAAAAGCACAGGCATTATGTGATTTTTGTTGATGATTTTTCTAGAAAGTGTTGGATCTACTTCATGCAGAAAAAAGATCAAACATTCTTAAACTTTTGAGAGTTCAAAGCACTTGTTGAGAAAGATACAGGGAAGCAAATGAAGGCTCTAAGGAGTGACAATGGTGGTGAGTACATCTTGATGAATTTAAGAATTTTTATGCCAAAGAAGGTGTTGTCATTCCTAGAGACAACCTTGAGTTGTGAAAGACCAGTGCCTAGGACATATTTTATAGCAAGGAGCATAAGGTATAACAGAGGAAGTTATCAATAAAGGGATCTCATGCTATCTTCTAAAAACAAGGAATATTAATTTGGATGGGACAAAAATCTTCAGAAACTTGACACAGGGAAAGGAATACTGCAGAGGCAATGTGCAAAACTCCAATATAAAAGCATCAGACAATTCAGAGGAAGCTAACTGTAAAGAGGGCCAATTCAGAAATACCTCACAGAAATAAATTATCAGAAGGTGTATGCTATGTATGAAATATTAAGAGAATACTAGCTGTCATTGAGATGATATCCAGATACACAATATCACCATGTAATGGGCTTACCAATTTAAGAATCCATACATGACAATAGCGTTTTAAAAATAACCTCCCAAAGAAACTAATATAGCAGAAAAATGGTTGAAGTGAATAGTGGAACAGTATATCATGCCTGATCCATATTTAAAGTGCTTGACTAATTCGAGCATGGGTATCAACTAGGATAAATCCATACCAAAAACCAGTGAGCCACTCGCATTACAGAAACATGATACAAGAAAAGCAGATGAACGAAATGATCTATTAAAATAGCACATATGAGAGAAAGCTACACATTGTGAGACATCAAAGACCAGAATCCTCTTTAAAGACGAAACTCCTCCTCACTGAAACCCAACGGGCTCTGTACATTCATATGAGAGATTTTACAAAATGCATACAAAAATCCTCTTACTGCATAATTTTCTAATAAAATCTGGAACCCTGAATAATCTGTTCTTCAACAGTTTTATAGGAGAAAAAGAAAACTCTTAAAGGACATCGATGATGAACATTTAATTTGCCTCTTCAAGACAGGATGGAGGAAACGTGTACGCCCATACTACATGATGACTCTGTAAAGTTGTATGTACTCTGTGGCCTGTTTTATGAAATAAATGCACTGGGTGGAAGTCTCTTCAGGAACACGGTAGAGAAATAAAAACCTCATGGGCAGTCTGTCCTTTCTTGGAGAGAAAATTCTGCAGAAATGAAACCTTGGGGGTATTGTTTTCTGTGCATAAATATTCTGAGTGATCTGTTGGGTCTTCGATCTGGTACTCTGCCTTAAAATGGTTAGGTTAAGGCTTGAAAATCTTCAATGATGTGCCTTTAATTATTTGCCTTTCCCTGATACTCTCTGTCTGCAATATTAATGTTTCTGATCGCGAAATTTGCGCTTTGAATGACTCTGGAGGGTTTTATAGAGTTTAAATCTACATCTTTAAAGGAGGTCATGTCGTAACAGCTCCCCAGGCATTTCTCCATAATTCCAGCCTCTAAAAAATGGTCCTTTCCGATGTTCTCTGCTACTATAATTGAGACTGTGAATCATGGCGGTTTACCACCGCTCGTACCCTGCAAAATACACAAAATCATCAAGAAAATAAATGCACGAGAAGGTGGATGCAACAAGGATAGCGAGGATGACAGCGCAGCATGGTGATGGCAGAAAAATGCAGCGGAATGGCGGAGAAATGCTCTAGTGCAGGTTGGCGGAATGCGGAAATTTGAATGAAAAACCTTTGAATTTTGACCCTTTGGATATATAAAGAGTGACGGGCGAAATACGATAAGCTATGTGGAAAGGGTGACATGGCGAGGGACACATGTCGATGGTAGGTAGGCAAGCAATCTGGACCGTCCGATCTCAGGAGGAGATCGACGGTGGAAAACATATCGGAGGGCGACGAATTAGCGGGCCAGGGGTACGGATACCTTGGGTTAAATTTCGCGCATCTTCGGAGTGCAATGACCGTTAGATGAAGAGCCCCAGAACGGACGGTGGACATGAATATCGCGCCCGGCCAAATGCCGAACAATAACGCGTGATGGGGGGGTGGTTTTGAAATAGTGACAGAGCCATGTGTCGTTTGATGAGTGGAATCGCTCCGAAATGGAAAATACCACCCGCCCTAAAAAAGCGGTGAGATGGATACCACCGGTTTTTGAATAGTTTTTTTGGGCGCGGGGACCACAAAGGCAGGCAAGCTATGGACCATTGATTTATGGTTTGATCGGGAGATGGACAGGTGATCGGAGTGGTAAACGGGTTGGGCCATAGGCACGACGCTGATCAATGAAGGTCGTTCGATCTGTATAGATCGACGGATAATACTGCACCCGATATCCGCCTGCGATAAGCACTTTCCGGGCTAGCGCTTGGTCTAGCGCTCTGGTCATGTGGAGAAAAAGACTGAGGGGCTAGGGCCGAAAGGTGCCAAACCTTATATATTTTTTAATATGGGTTTTTGGCCCTTTTGAATGCAATTTTGAGTTTATAGGAGGGGAACGATAGGTGGAAAAATGATGTTTTAAGCCAAACAGAGGGGCTTTAAAGGGGATTTCTTCTCAGAATTTAACAGAATTTTACAGAATGCTGACATGATCAAAAGAAGGAATTAGAAGAGAGTTGATTGTGCCTCATAACCCACAACATAATGGGGTTGCATAAATAAATAACAAAAAAATTGTGGGTGTAGCACGAGTTATGTTACATGATCAAGGCCTATTGTTGCATCTATGAGAAGAGGTGTGCAACACAGAGGTATTTGTCCAGAACTATAGTCCTCATCAAATACTTGGCATGAGTACACTAGAGGAGGCTTTTCTAGTAAGAAACGTGATGTTTCATATTTTAAAAAGTTTGGCTCATCTGTCTATTTCCATGTGACCAAATATTCTAGAAAGAAGCTAGAACCAACAACAAATATTGGGATATTTTTGGGGTACACTAATTCTCCCCACAACTATCGGGTGTATTTTCCATACAGTGGAATGACAGTTGTCAGATGGAATGTAAAATTTGATGAGGAGAAATCCATGCGATTGTCCCTTGAGATGGATCTTGATTTGCATGTAGATGAGGAACTATTAGTTCCAAAGGATGAACCTCAACATGTGGAACAGCCACATGAGGAGGATCATGGAGTGGTAGAAACCACTCATGCAGAGCCATCCACCAGACATGGTAGGAGGTGCACCACAAACGCTGAAAAATTGATACTTGATGCGACAGAACATGTAGGAGTACCTAAATCACAGTGTAGATAGAGATGGTCACCAGACAGGTATACTGGATACATGGCTCTTATGAGCAAGTTTACATGATATAACCATCCTCTTTTGAGGAATCAGTGTAGCAACCAACTTGCGATGATGCCATGGTTCAGGAGTATGAATCCATCGTGAGGAACAGTGCATGGTGTTAGCCATCAGTATTTTTTTTCTATTTGTAGATGACTAAATATTTGTCCTAGATTTCTAAAAACAAGATTCATGAATATTGTGAGTTTTAGGAATCTCACTGCTTTCATTATCCTTAAAAAAAAAAATCACTATTTTACTACTCTACCATTCCCTGGCTAGACTACCACTCCTAGAAGACCCCTCATGGGCTTATGACACTCATATTTTTCCTATTTTCCACCCATAACCTCAGCACTTTTTTTCACTTTTGCCTCACCCCTCCACTTTCCAACTAGGATTACAATCAAGCCTTCTCTTTCCCATGTTTACCAGGTGCCTCAAGCATCGATGGTCCCAAAACTATCTCTATACGCTCTTTAGATAAATCAAATACATCAGATTTTGGATCTTCAAGACATCAATTTGTCATTCACTCGATTTTTCACACTTGAAGACCCCAAGCCAAGCTTTCAGTCAAAGGAGTTTTCCAATAGGCCACTAGGGTTTCTTAGGTTGTAGGGTTATCCTTGATGTTTTGAGCTTTGTTTTTCCTATGCAAGAAGATGAATCAAATGTGGAACAAGGTTAGCACCTATTTGTCCAAGATAGATCAGAAAAATATCCAAGGAAGGTCACCTTATCAAGTTCAAGTTTTGCAAAGGTAAATTGTTCACTTTCACATTTCTACAGGAGTGTCAAGGTGATTATCAACAGAAAATTGGTAAGTTAAGAGGCCCACTCCTCATTAAATATATACATAAGAAAATGGAGGAAGAATCAGTTTATTTCCAAGGAGAAATCAGGGTTCCTAAGACTGATTAGGCTAGAAGTGTGCCAAACAAAGATCCAATGCAGCAAATCACATGAAGGAGGCACACCAGTACAACCAAGCATGAATTGAATATTTTTAGAAATTATAAATGAATAAGGGAAAAAGGTGAGGTGAACTAGACAAAAATGAATGAACTTGAAAGGGCTATAGAGAACTTAGAAGACAACACTAATGATTCTTCTCAAACAACCCAGAAACCTAAATTTTTGGAAATATAGACAGAGGAGGTGAAATAAAGATGATAAGCCTCCTTGATGATAGCAGACAGAAGGTTTGAAGAGACTGTTGTAGGTGACTTCTAGGGTTTTCCAAGGTAAATTTTTTCACTGCCTCAAAGGGAAAGAATGCAAAGAGTAGCAGTATAAGGAAGGTCAAGCCTTATTTATCAGTCATTCACCCTCAATGATCAAAGGAATAAAGGCATAGGGTTAAATTCCAAGAGGAAAATCCAAGTTGATCAGCAGGTTGTTGTTATATAATTGAATGTGTCAAGCTCCAAGAACATCAGAAAGGGCTAAATCAGTATGTCATGGCACCTGCAAAAATCATAAGTGGCCTAACAAGGAGATAGAATTCATAATTGTGAAGACTATTGTACTTGTCAAAGATGGATTTATCATGCCTAGAGATTAGTGAGAAAAATGAAAATAAGTTCCTCAGTCACCCATCAAGCAAGAGGCAATTTAATCTCCAAGGTAAGTGTTATCACCCCAAAAATTTCAAAACATCATTGTGTCAACTCTTTTTTTGATCATGGCCTCAAAATGGGTTTGAAAGTCATTTTAGGTTTTAGTTAACGGTAGGTTAGAGTTTTTATAAATTTAAAGATCACCATTGAATTCAAATAAAGTCTTTAGAGGTCCATTCCATGATCAAATACTCACATTTTCCATTTAGGGTTCATTTCATAAGTTTTCGAGTTAAATTTCTATAATTAGCCAAGAATCCTCCATTTCATAGCGCTGTTAGTTCAAAAAAAATGATTTGCGCTACAAAAGTGCTGATACTTTCATAGTGCAAACTACAAAAAATACACTGTGGGCACTACGAAGGCGCGGTTTCTTAGCCGTCTTGTCAATTAAGCCAAAATATGTCAAAATCCATTGGGGAATGATAAGATAGGGGTATGGTGAGTCAGTTAGTTATCAAATTCATTGTACTTACCTATCTTACAATCATCATTGTCATGATAGGGCATGAGTGAAGCATCATTCAGTTACGAGATGATACCTTAAATTCAAATTCTTGCCTAATTTGGTCATTCTAGTTTTTATTTGCTTCCATACAAGTGTCTAAGCTCTGAAGATGTTTAGCTAAGCCTGTGGGTGTTCTATAAAAAGGCTATCTTCCATATTCACGAGCGAGGTTGTTCCATAATCAAGCGAGGCTGATCATATATCCAAGTGAGGTTGTTTTACAGATTCAAGAGAAGCTGACAGGTTTTTTCTAAAAAACATGGCAGAGGAGAATAAATTCCACTAAGGGGGACATTGCTTAAGATATGAGCCTAAAAATATGAAGGCTATGATTGAAGATCTAATAGTGATGGAGGCTTTTAGCAAAGAATGTTGTCTCCAGTTTTGTGAAAAGCTGCAGGGTTGCCACACTCAGGTGTCTAAAGAATTTTCCTAACACTTCAGTGGAACAACTACTAAAATTGGGATGTTAAATGTGTCAGTTAATCCTGAGATCATTGCTTCTATGACTGAAATACTAAGGGGGCAAGAGACTTGGTTTAAAGGTTTTAAGTTTGACATGGAACCATGCACAGAATTCATGAAACTTGAGTATGCAGATATGGACCTGAATAATGCAATACCTAGAAGTTGTATCAAAGACACCTATGCCAAGCTGTTGTTCAACATTCAAAGATACTTTACATGTGAAGACAAGTACCATAAATTTTATACTTATCATTTCAAGCTACTTCTGCATTTCACAGGTATGATATCACTAGATTTTCCCTTTTACTTGCATAGAAGCCTTGCCAAAATGTCTGATAAAGTACAAGCCAAATATGATGGTTGTGAAACATCTTTGTTTCACCATGGTTTGATAAAGTTATTGGTTTTGAATGAGCTTCAAAAAATAAGTAGGGACTGGTCTTCCTTTTTTTTTTATGAATGGATTTGAACTGGAAACCCTAAACCCAACTAGAAACCCTAAAACTAAAAGGACTCCTTCACTGCCCAGTAGCAGAGTCTAGTCGGCCTATGGTTGAAAAATCAAAGAGGTTTGTGAAGTTGAAACCAAGGAAACAAGTTGAGAAAAGGACAGAGAAGACAAAATTTCTTGTTGCAGCAACTCCACCTTCAAAATAGAGTTCAAAAGGTGTCAAAGAGGCTAAAAAAAAACAAGTGGCCAACAAGCAAGAAATCAAGAGAGTGACAAGAAGCCAAGAAGTGGCATCAAAGGGAAAAACGGTTGTTTCAGGTATAGAGGATAGCCCAGTGATAAAAGGAAATTTAGATGAAATATTTTATGCAATTGATATAGAAGAGACACCCATCGTGCAAGCTAATTTCATTGGAGTATATGAACACAAACAGAAAAAGGCTAAGTCAGCTAAGAAACTTGAATTTGAGGGTGAAAATGCAGTTTTTATCTTTCAAGCAAGGAAGCCTTTAACTAGGCATGCTAAGAAGCTCAATGAAGGCAGCAAGGAGTTCCAAGAAACTGTTGAAACAACCAAATTCCCTGAAGAGGTGGTTGATCTCTCATCACCAATAGTGGAGCATGCAGTCAGCAAGATAATGAAGGGAAAAGAACACATGAAAAAGTGTCAACATCTTGAGGAGAGATTGAAGCTAGAAAACCAAGAGATTTCAATGATGTGAAAGAGGGCCAGAAAGCACAGCATTGAGAAAACATATTTTAAAAGAGTGAAGGCACTTTGGGAAGGTCAAACTGGTTCTAGGTCTGAGATTCGAAGCAGTGCGGAACATTTTTTTTACATGGACAGTTCCAGCCATCAAGGAAGAAAAATTTGTCAGAGTGATCAATACTCACTTGAGAGCCAGTAATAGAAGACTAAGAAACCAAGTAGAGGATTTGGAGCTACAGCTAAAACTGACTCATGATGAACTAAAAAACAAAGGTGCAGAATGACAAATTATTAAAAATTCAAAGGCCAAATCAAAGGGAAAATGAAGAATAAATCTAATGAAATTTTGGTTCTTAGTTCATATGACTATTTTTTTTGATTAAACCAATGGTATTCTGAAGTTTTGATACATTTTTGGTATGAATTTTGAAGAAATCTGGACAAAATTGCTCACTCAGCAGTTTCATAGTGCAAACAACGCGAAAAGGGTGAAAAGTGCTACGAAACTATTGTAGCAGCTTTTTTCACCCTTTCTCATAAACTTTTGGAGGGTAAATGTGTGTATTATGACCTGAAATTTCTATGGAAGTTGTGTTAAGTGAATATGAAGATAACCCTGGAGGAAATAAACCAAAATTTTGAAGGAAAATGGGTTAAAAGACTGCACTACGAAAAGCGCTACGAAACTGTGTTGTTTTCGTAGCGCAGGTTTGTTTCTACTATTTTGGATCGTTTGATGGTGATTTTGTACAGCTGGCACTTAAGAATGATTTTGGGCATATGTTATTTCATTTCCTGACAGAAAATAACCTCAAAGTCATGGGTTCATAGTGGTCAGGGTGTCTCAAGAACACAAAGAATCCTAAGCCTAGAAAACAGGGGACAGTTTCCTAGTTTGCAGGAGATCAGCATTATGGTCATAAAGTGTTGGAGCTTATCATATGGATTCGACCTAATGGGAACATAGCTTTAAAATTAATGTAATATTGTTTAGATAAGGTATTTATGAGTATATTTAATGAGTTTGAGTCTGATTTGTAAGAGGACTGTTCATTAGGTTTCCAGATGTCATTCTATAATAAATACCATGTCACATGGTTAGGCAAGGTGTCAAAAATTAATAATTCAATGTATCTAGCTCAGGATAATTTTTATCCTATGTTGTAAATTATCTATATATATGAAGAAGTCGAAATGCTAAGGGTTGGACATTTTTTAGCAAAAAGACTGTGTTTATTGTAAGTGACTGGTTTTCAGCTTAATACAGAGTTTTCTACTTAGCCAACTCAAGATTCATAAAGAATTCTAGTGTGTTCTTGTTCTACTGACATATTTTTACTATCCTATTGTAGTGGTGTTTTCTTATGTTACTCATAATTCATCATTTATGCTCTGACTTCCTTCGTAGACAAACTGACTGTGTGTTTTACAGTTTCACATGTGTTTCTCAGGACTAGAAATCTGATATGCCTTAACTTCCATGCTGAGTAGATTGTTTTTTTTACTGAAGCTATTTTGACTCCATAAGGCCAATGTGCACTTTCTAATGTGATTTACAACCAATTCCTATCATTTATCTGCTTATTACCCCACATAGAGTTAGCCATCTATATTTCTATCAAAAATCATTAACCCTTGAGAGAGCCCTCTCAGGCTGAGGAGGATAAGGCTCAATCAAAAGATTGGTTTGAAACGGTTACATAAGATTGATTTGATTGGCAGCCTATCAAGTCTGATTTTGTGATAACAGTAAGAACATAGAGGTTTTAAAGATGCTTCCACCATGCAAGTGCCTAAGGTTGTCAAAGTGTTTTAGCATGTTCCAAAGATCAGGGTGAAGAGATTCATTTTAAGGTTTTCATGACACTTATTGGCTAAAAGTGACTGAAAGACATGAGCATGATCTAAACACAGTAAAACATGTGACTCAAACAAGACATCTGCAAAATAGAGTGATAAAGGCACCAATAGGTCAAAGGAGGTCAAGGTTCACCATGTCAGCAACCTGAAGAGCAACAAAGAAAAATTGTTAGAAAGGAAAAGGATCACTTGAATGTATTTTTTTAAGTCACTTACTGAAAAACCTCAAAATGAAAAATCAGTAAAAGTGACCAAGGGACTGAAAACATTAGAAAGTGGGTTTACAAGGGATAAATTTGTTTTCCTAAGACTATAAAGAGCCATTTTGTTTATCACTCAGCTCATTATGCATATGCAAAGGAGTAAAAATCCTTCAAAGAGAAAATTTCTGAGTTTCAGTGAAAATATAGGTAAGTTTACCCAGTGCTACGTGTTTGTGCAAGAGTTGCGCTTATAGCACCTGGTGCTACGCACTCGGGAGGTTTCTCTATGTAAAAATACACTACATTGTACATTTAGGTGAATGCACTACACGTTCGGGTGAACGCACTACGCGTTCAGGCGGGCGCTACCCATTCGCCCAGAAACAACTCGACAGGCACAAGAAACATTCAGCATTGCACCCAGGGAGAGCGCGACAAGCCCAGAACGTGCTCGGCACTGCGCTCATGAAGCCTGGCAGGCCTGCACGTGTGCAGGCGCTGTGCTCAGGAGGCCTAACATGCGACAATGTGTGTAAGCATTGCACCTAGGCCAGAAGCCCTCTTCCACTTGAAAATTGCAAAAAAAACCACAAGGGAGCACCTCCAAGCTGCATCCAAGAACCTTCAAAGAAGTTAAAAGTTGGTAGGTGCATGTTTTTCCTTCTCCTTCAGTGAAATTCATGATTTTATGCTTAAGGAAATTGACTAAACCCTAAGTCCTCATGACAAACACTCTCTTTTGACCTCCAAGCAAGAAATTATCAAACAAGAAAGGTGACAATTAGGGTAATTAAAGTGATTTAAAGTTAACCCTTCATCAAAGATCAAAGGGGAATCAATCATAAACCCACACCTCCATCTCACTAACTTACAAGAACTTCCTTTCACCATCATTTCATTTCACTCATCCTATCAAATTTCACAAGAAGGCCTAGGGTTATTTAAAAGCAGCACTAATCACCATGTCAGGAGAAGAAGGGAGTGTGAGTAGTGAAGGAGGCCAAGTGCCTATGAGGAAAAAGCACAAGGGTGGGAGGTTAATATATTTGAACCCAAAAACACTGTGGAGCTTGATACCTCTCCCATGATTCTCGCATGCTTTCAGAATGTAGGAGCTTTGAGTTTTGTGAAAAGGTCCAACAAGTGAAAAGTCACCCTGAGCTCACTAGGTTGCTTGTCCTCAACCTACACAATAAACAAGTAAATCTTGTAGGGGTAGACATTGAGCTATCATCAGATACCATTTTCAATGCTACTGGACTTCCTGATGTTGGTGAAAAATGGTTCAAGAGAGAAAAGTTGGACATGAGCTGCTATGAGCCATTCCTCAAGCCTAGGTAAAAAGAAGGTTGTGAGACTATTTTCCCTTTCTCACATTTGTTGGATAGTTATTCACCCTTAATGAAGTTCATCATGAAATATTTGACATGTGAGGGGAGATACTCTAGGCTCTACTCCTACCATATCAGATTACTCATGCATTTTACCAGGGTTAAAATGCTTCATTTTCCTTACTACTTGTATAGGAGTATAGACAAGATGTCTTATGTTGTCCGGAGGAGGAATTATTCCCAGCAAATGCATAGTTTGTTCCACCACTTCTTGATCAAGATGGTGGTGCTACATCAGTTGGAGAAAAATAGAATACCATGGGAGGTGTTTATTACTCATGAGGTCTTCACAAACCCACAACCCCATCATCAGCCAAATTTACCCTTATCATTTCATCCTCCTCCCTCCAGTACTCCTCCATCACCTCCTACTAACCATGCCTCATCATCTACACATGTATCCTCTCCTCAAGAAAACCTCCCTTCCTCACCTTCTCCTAATGCATCAGATTAAGAAGGAAGTGGTAGTGAAAAAGTAAGTGACCATGAGCAATGAATCAAACAAAAATGAAGATGAGGGTGATGATGAGTCAAGCCAACAAGAAGCAAAAAACATGTAAAAAGATGGAGATGATAACAGTGAAGGAAATGAAGAAGATGATAGTGGAAATGAATTAAGCAGTGATGAAGAAGAGGTCAGCAATGAGGGAGAAGACATGGAGGTGGATAATAATGAAGATGAGGCAAGTGACAAAGAAGAAAAGTATGATCCTAGGGACAAGAGTGAGATTAAGAGCCCTAATTATAGTCAAAACAGTGAGGCTCCTAGTCATGATAGAGATGAGGGAAAAGATGAAGAGAGTAGCCAAAATGAAGATGAAAAAAGTGAGGAAAATGAAGAGGCTGAAGATAGCATGGAAACCAATGAAGCAAGCGTCAATGAGGAACAAGACAGCAAGGAAAATGACAGTCGTGACATTCATGAAAACGGTAAAGAAAATGAAGAGGCTAATCATAAAAATGAAGATCACAACAATGATGAGGCAAACAGCTACAATGAGGAACAAAATGAAAGTGCAGAATTCAGTGAAGAGGCTAAAAGTGAAGTTGATGTTGAAGGTAAAGAGGTGATCAACAGTCCATGTGATGAAGAGGAAGACATGGAAATAAATGATGGTATCCAAGATGAAAACACCAAAATGAGCAGAGTTGAGCCTTTTTCATTGGTATACCAAAGAGGGGAAAGGCATGTGTTTGCTGCCACAAAAAGTCAAGGTGTCGTGCCTTCCTCATCCACAAAGCCACTAGATAAAGGCAAAGAAAAGGTAAAGGAAGAAGAATAATATCAGCATGAGGTTGAGAGAGAGTTTGAAATAATTCAGATTGAAAGTGATGAGGAAAATGAAGAAAGGATCTCAAACTTTATCATCCAGAACAAAAATGCCCTAATTGAAGACCTCTAAGCAAATATAAATAGGGCCAAGGGCGTGAATGATGTCCTTGAGATGGAGAACAGGCATCTAGGGGCACAAATTTCCATTTATAAGTCTAGAGAAATTAGGGCCTGGAAAGAATCTCAAAGGGAACATGTAAAGCTATAGGAATTCATGGGAACCTATGAGGAAAGTGAAGATGAAGAAGGGAAAACTAAGAGGATACCAAGAACCATGGGTTTGAAGAAGACCTTGGCAAGAAAAAGAGAGCAAGAATTAGCCTTGGCAGAGCAACTCCTTCTAGATGAGTTACTTTCCATGGAGATAAAATATGATCGAGAGCCTTGGCTAGAAAGAGAAAACATACACTTGGAGGCTAAATTGGAGAAATCCAATAAAAATCTTGATCTCCAAAGGAAGATGACCAAGCATTATTCCCAGAGAAACCAAGTTGCAAGGGCTAAACTAAAAAAGGCCCATGCCAAATTACAAGCACTTAAAGAGTTAAAAAACCAAGAAAACCTTGGAATCTTGGCTAAATATTCTCTACAAGCCTCTAAAACCCAATAAGGAAGACATACACCAAATTTGGGAAAATTTTGACAAATTTTGGTATTTTGAAAATTTTGAGGCCTCTAAGCACAACACCCTTGGCGCTATGCTTTCATCTCAGACATACTCAGGAGGAGATATTTTCATTTTTGGAATATTCAGCTCAAGTATAGCATTCTTACCAATTTTCAGAGCATTTGGAGCATTTTTGGTCCCTCAAAAGGCCAAAAAACACCTCATTTTTCACCTTTCTGCCTAATTTTCAGGCCTGGCGCTACGCCTAGAGAAATTTTGGGAGACTTCCTTTTTTGATAGATAAAAGGAACCCAATCAGAAAACCAAGGGCGGCTTTGGAAATTAGACTCAGTAGGATTTGCAACGGGCTATCACGGAGCCAATTCTGACATTGGGAAGGTCATCAAAATTTGGCTGCAAGTGGACCCAGTTTCTCCCGTGCAGGCACTACGTGTTCAGACCTCACTATGCGTTTTTGGCCAAAAAGTCAACAAAAGACTCTCATTTATGGAAAAATGATATTTTAGTGTTTTTGGGGCAAATCACTCCAAAATTAGGTGCTAAGATTTATTTTTGCGTTTATTTCATGAGATATTTTGTGTCTTGGGCCTTGCATGGTCTCTTAGACATAAATGATATTTATGGGTGTTTTTGAAATTTTCAAACCCTAGTTAGGATTTTTGCCCTCCTTTGCTAGATAAATAGAGCATTAGGGCCTTATTTTAAAAGTTTTGCATTTGATGAATCTTGAGAGAAATATATGGTTTTTTGGATATTGAAGAAGAAATTGGTGTTCTGGAGTTTGTGAATGGCTTGTTTTGATTGATGATGGAGAAGTTTTTCTTACAGGATCCCTAAGCCTGGTTAATGGTGATGTGTTTCTATTTAGCTCATTTTTTCTTACGTATCATGTTTTTTCAGCCTTCTATATTGCACTAGGACAAAGGTTTTAGACTAACAAATGTTTTTCAAAGGCACCTTAGCTCTGTTTGTTCTTCACTACTCTATGTTTTCCTCTGCTAGGTCAGTTTAGAGAATTCTTAGTTGCTCTCTAGACCCACCCAAGATTTTTTATCTCATGAATGGTTCAAAACAGTAGGTATCAAAGATGTTTTATGGTTAGCCCTACTTGTTTAATTTCACTAAAACATTTTTCTTGAGATCTTTCTTTGAATTACCACTAATTAGGTTTTGCTAAAGAGGCTATGTTTTGATCATACCCTTTGTCCATGCTTGAATAGTTGTTTTGGAGATCTTTATGGCTATGATCAATGATGTTTAGGAGTTCCCTCTTCTTTGATTAAATTTATATGTTTATCTTAAATATTTTCTAACCTTGAAGGTGAAATCACTAGAAGTTAAATGAGTTCCTCGCCTTCTATATTTCATTGGATTGTTTGTCTTAAATACTTATTTTCTTAAGTTTAATCAAAGATTTATTGGTGTGCCTTGTTTATTGATTACTTATTTATGCCAAATAGTGTTGAAGTCCCTTCTTGTTAAAGTATTTGACAAAGGATTCTTAATTTCCCTTTGCCCTACTTTGTTCACAAACTTGATGTTCATTTCATTTCACAAAAACCTTGAAACTCCATTTGACCATGCTAGATTTTCCTTGTGATGCACCCTAATTCATTGTTGAATTTTCCATGACTTTTATTGACTCCATAGCCCAATGAATTTAATATTTCCTCACTCCATATATTCTACTTAATCATCTACCCAACCAAAAAAATAAACAAACCCTAAACTAAACAACTAGCCTAAAATCAAACCCTGAAAGCAAACAAGTTCACATCCTTTGGACAAAATAGAGAGAACCATCTCTGAGTCCAGGAAGGCTAGGTCCTAGGACTCCAAATAATGGTCTGATGTTACCCTGATGTTACCAATCTAACAAATCAGGCGGCTCCAACATAATGGTGATCACGGTGGGACCTTCTGAATAAGTAACAAGCTTATACATCCTTAGAGAATTCAGAAGCCCTTATCTAATCATAGAAAACTCAACTGTTAGCCAAGAGTAGAATATGACTGTTTCACCATCCTAGAAAAATGATGACTCAACTGGAGGACACTAATAGAAACCTTATGGATAAATAAAGGAACTCAGAAAACCCCAAAACATCCCTAGATTGGTTTTTTTTTTTTTTTTTTTTTTTTTTTTTTTTTTTTTTTTTTTTCAGTTATTGGTGATGGACCATAAATACATATCCTTAAAACAACAAAAAATATCCACTTGGTAACTCCACAAGCCTCCAGTAGGCCTTCTAACTTTATTAGTGTTCATAGACTTCCTTAGGATTGTGTCAAATCAACCCTGAGAATTTTAGAGGCCTATTCACACACTATGTGAGTTTAGCAAACACTAAGAGAGGTCATCCTTCCGAAAATAGTCATATGCTTTCAGCCTCTCTATACTTTGGGTTTTAAATATTGCTTCACAAAGGATCAGTACCAGATCTCACCCAAACCAAAACCCTCCCACCATAGTTGATGACCCAGAAAATATTTTGTGGAAAACTTCTAAAACTTAAAACTCAAATACTGTTAGGACCATTCATAGAGCAAGCTCTATTCCTAAACATATTACAACCTTGCAAGATCCCTAGTTTGGCTTACATCATACAAGAAGCCTTTTTAGAACCAAGTCATAAAGTGGGATTGACCAGACTGAACTTGAGCCCATAGATTTGCAGCAGAGTTCTAGTAGAGAAGCCTCTCCTTCTACTCCTAAATTTCAGCTTCTCCATCACTTTGGCTCTTTTTATCCAAAGTCTGCTCAAAATCAGTTTGTTGGTCCAACTACCTTTACCACCCCCATCCACACATCCACTGTTCAAACCACTCCACTTCATCCTCCACCCCCTCTCACAAAGCCTCCCCTTGTAAATCCTCCTTGGATCCAATTCCCTCTCATGATGGTAGCATGGTATGCTCCCCTGGCACTACCACAACCTTTGTTACCTTTGTCAAATTACTACCAATCCAAAATCCCTCACTTTACCAGAGCTGAATCCACCACTTCCCAACAGCATGTAGATAGGATAAATGATGCCTTTTATTACATGGAATTAGAAGAGGAAACCATTAAAATGAGGATTTTTGCACAATATTTATGAGGAGAAGCCAAGAAATGGTTTAAAAGCTTGAATCCTAATAGCATACATGATCTCCCTTCCCTTTACCATACATTTATAAACAAGTGGGAAATCAAGAAAACCCTCTCCAAATCCTCTCATAATATAAAAACCTTAAGAGAAATGTTAGGGAAAGTGTCCAAGACTATTGTACCAGGTTCAATAGTGTTTATAATTCCCTCCCACCAAACATCAAACCCCCACAAGTCTTAGCTTTAGCAAAATTTTCAAAATGTTTTGATCTAGACATGGCCTATCAATTAAGAGAGGGAGATCCCCTAACTCTAGAAGACATGCAAAGGGGAGTTGTGAGTGTAGAGGCCAACCTGATTGAAAAAAGGGCTAGAATGAGGTCGAAAAACAGAGTCACATACAAATATGAAACTATGGCCTCAACCTCCTCATCTGATGCCAAAATTGACAATTTAGTGAGGGTAATGGAAAGAATGATGGAAAGGATAAAATTGAGTGAAAGAACACCTCCTAGGGAAAACCAAGAAAATCCCCAAAACAGAAATAGGAATCCAAAATTTAGAAGAGACCCTCCCCAAAACAGACCGAGAGACAATGACCAACAAATTAGGCCCCCTTTCCAAGACAATTATGTAGATGAAGAGGGAAGAGATTCAGAAGAACTTGAAGAAAACCATGTAAACTTGATAGGTTCTGATAATGAGGGTGATGTTTTTCTCACTAAAGAAGAACAAGGTTTATTTTCCTCATATCAAATTGAAACAAACTATGAGGATTCTGAAGACTACCAATTAGGATTTGAAAATGCCATAATGGATGTCCATAGGCAATATGATCTTAGGAGAAAAAAGAACCAAGAAAACTCCAAGAAGAACAAAGTAGGCACTGCTCTTAAGAAGGCCCCTAAAAATACTCCTAAGAGGACAACAGACAGTACTAACACCATGGCTAAGAAAATTGATCCAAACAGAGACAAAACTAGCCAACCAAGTGGTGGCACAAGCTGCCCTAGTGCCTCTACTAGTGGCCCTAAGAAAAATATTTTGTCCAAAGTCCCAAATCAAAATCAGCAAAATAAACTTGTAGAAAAATTTATGGCTGATAAAACTGATGTAAATATGCCCAAAACACAAGTACCTTTCAGTTTTTAGGGAGAAATTGCTAAAATAAAGATAACCATACCTCTCACTGAACGGATAACCCAAGATATGCACAGGTCCCGTGTTCTGAAGGTTTTGAACACGGGAAATGATACTGACACTCTAAACTTAACAGATGACTAACCAGAGTTGTTGTTTGGACCTGAAGTAGAGGGAAAATACCAAGAAGGAGCTATTCCCCCTTTATATGTTAGCTTAAACATACATGACAAAATATTACATAATGCCATGCTAGATTATGGTGCCTCTCACAACCTCATGCCAAAGGTAGTAATGGAGAGATTAGGCCTAGAAATAACCAAACCTTACAAAGACCTGTATTCTTTCGATTCAAGCAGAGTCAAGTGTTTGGGTCTAATCAAGGATTTATGTGTCAATCTGGCACAAATCCCTGCTAAGGGCCTGGTCATGGACATATTAGTATCTGACATTCCCCCCAAGTATGGCATGCTTTTATCTAGATCATGGGGAGCCAAGATTCAGGGGAACTCCAAGTTTACATGTCATATGCTACCATACCTGTTTTTAACCAAACAAGGAGATTTTACTAGGAATCACACATGAATTTTATGGTTAGCAACCAAGAAAGGCCAAACAACACACCTCTTTATTCCATTCATTTGGATCTTGACTCATTCATTTTATATAATGAAAAATAAATTGATGAACAGTTAAATGAATTTGATACAGATCCATACATACCTCAACAGTCAAACCAGGAACTGCTTGAAGAACTCAACAGCCAAAACTCTAGTAGCCTGGAACAACAACATAATGGCAGAGCTGAACTCAATTTTCTACAATCTGAAAATAAAATATCAATACCAAAACCAAGCTTAGAGTTTGAACGAGGTTGCTAAAATGAATAAAAAACATCAAAAATAGAACCATTCCCTTCTACCAATGTAAAAATGCTGGAATACTTTCATATAGCAGAGTTTTCTAGGAACTTGGATCAAAGAATCTTAAGGTCTTGCAATACAAAGACAACTCATCCCCAAAAAGTTTTGTCACTTCAAAAGAGTTTCTGAATTCCAAAAATTTTGTTAAGGAGCCTAAAGTAGTATTTTTTGTAGTCCTGTGTTTTGATAGATTGGCTTACCAAAAGACAAGGCAACATCAGAACCAATATTTAGAGTTCCAGGATCTAGTCCTCCTGTTCTTAGAGAGGGATCTCTCAAATTATTTTTTTGCAAAGCTATATCTTGTTTGTTTTTAAGTATTGATTTTAGACTAGTTATTAATTGAAAGTTGTTTTGTTTGTTTGCTTGGTTGAATTGGTACAGAAAAACATGAAAGGTATAGCTAGTATATATAGAAAGAAGAAGTGTCAGTTTCATTGGGCAATGGAGTCAAGAAGATGTTTATGACACGCTCATCAATGGATATGGGATATCAACGGGAAAATCTAACTTGGCCACAGGATCTATTAGTTTTTGTGAATGAGATGGACATCAATGATTTTAAAAGAGAGTTTGAATTCTCAACAAAGGGAACTTAAAAACATAACTTGAACAATAAAGAGGTATTTGATAGACAGTTCTAACCATGAATTCTACAAACCACACTTTAAGCAAATAATGATTTCAAGAAAACTTTCAAAATGAAATCTAAGATTCGGGAGCACATCATATTTCCTCAAAGATTTTATTTCAAAGGAATTAGAAAACTTTAAAGATTCACTGATAATTGCAATCATAAAAGAGGGAACACCTAAAACATCTATGATTACAACTATAAATACCTTTAAAACAATTATTCAAGCAGGGACAAAGGGTATGATCAAAACAAACCTCCTTGGCTAACTATAAACAATGGCACTTCAAAGGAAGACTTCAAAAACAGCTTTCAAGTGGCAGCAGACAAGCAGGGAAAACCATAAATCATGTTGAAACCATATATTTGAACTATTAGAGAAATAAACAAGCATAAGGACTAAAGGGAAAGATTAAAGACTCTAAAATACCTTAGCAGAAGAAAACATAAAACAGTGAAGGATAAACAGGTCTAAGGTGCTTCCAGGAGTCATTTCTTAGCCTAAACTTTTCATCCTACTGTAGTAAGAGTTTATGAAACATAATGAAGATAGGAAAAAACAACAGAAAATTCAAAATACATCACCAATAGCCAAGCTCAAGGATCCAATGATAGAGCCTTCTCAATAACAAGCATGTCAAAACATAATCCAGCTTCCAAGACTTCAATTTCTTCTTCAACTTTAGACAGACTATGTATTATTTCAAAGAGTTTCAGTTTTACAACTAGTGACCAACCAGCCCACTTCTCATCTTCTTCAGAATTATTTGTAGAAGAAATGAGGAGGTGGAAGAGTTTTGGGACTTTAATATCATTAATGCTATGTTAAATGCAACTCCTAGCCTTGAAAACCATGCAAGGCCTAAGGCAGGAAAGCATCCAATTTAGAACTTTGTCTCATAACTCTGTTTTCTATTTTTTAGGCTTAGTGGATGAAAATATTGACTTTAAGGCTCTTTTTTTCTTTTACAATAACTTTACTAACAATTTAAAATATGTTTTTTTGTTTAAAATAATAATTCAGCTTTCTGTAGGAAAATATTTTCTGACTGGGCAATAACTCTACCTTCATTTGATTTATTGGTGTTGTAGGTGGCACTTTTGGTAGCTGAAGAGGATAAATGGCCTCTGATGTGGCAATGGAGGCCTCTTTTACTAATATTTTCTGTGTTTTTCCTTAAAACACCTTTAATCTACTTTTGGTCTGTGTTTAGGCTTAATTAGCCTTGATCTTCATCTTCGAGTCTTTTATTTCTTGTTGAGTGTGGATTAGGCCTTTGATTCTTGAATTTGTGCCTTAATCCCTTTAAACTCTGATCAAAGTCTTTATTTATTCACTTTATGCTTTCATCCCGTGTCTTTAATGCTGATACTCTTCAATTAATGGATTCTGAATGTGTTTGCATGTTTACAGGTGCGCAGAGGGTTTCATGACATCGCCAATGCTCATGAGGCATGAGTAAAAACATAAATTGAACCCTATATATTTCCTTTCTTTGTGAATAATTGCCCGTGGATCGTTATCCCTAGCCTTTGCATTATTTTAAAACTATAGGAAAAACCCATATAACCTGCAAAAAACAAACAAAAATTATGAAAATCCTACAAAAATAGGTTTAACAACTACTTTGGAGGTTTGGGCACAAGAGAAAATCAGAACCATTGGATTTAAAATAATCGACGGTTGAGATTAATCAGTGGGGTCGCTTGGGAAAATAGATGGATGGCAAATGCACGGGGGAAAAATTAAGTCGGGACTATCCGATCTCAGAGATCAACGGTTGAGATTTAAGCAGAAAATAACATTGCGAAGGACAGCGGTTTGGTGGAAAACCATTAATGGTTTTCGCGTGGGCTCTAGGGGGGTAGACAGTATTCACAAAAATAATGTGATCTCATATAGCTGTTGACACGTGTCCTTTCAATACCGCCCATTTCACGTAATTTTTTGGCGTTAACCCTTGGGCGCAAAAATTATGTGATATGGATTTTAAGCCGTTGGATGAGGGGCAGCAGATCCAATGGTGCAGATCACATGCGATGGAGGGAAAGATGCATGGGCGGAAGGACGAGTGGATCCTACGATGACGTGTGGTTTTTTGTCGTGCATCGGATGGGCGTAATAGGATATCGGGTTCATCGGATTAAATCATGATCATCCGATCTTTTGAATGGACGGTTAGGATTGAAAGATGGAGCGGGGTTATATCAATAGAGGAAAAGGTAAGGTAGGGGATCGAGAGGAAATCAGGTAGCCCAGTGGCCCTTGATCTGTATAGATCAACAGTCCAGATCTATTGCAAAATCATAACGTCAGGGTAGTGAAAAAAAAAAGGAAAGAAGGGTTCGGAGAGAGTTTTTAGGCCTTGTAAGCACTCAATTGCGAGGCTTAAGGTCGCGTGAGGGAAGGGGCTAAAGAAATTAAGCCCTCGGGGGCTTAAGACCTATTGTATTTCAGAAGAGTGCTTTTTAGGCCAAAAAGAGGGGTTTTAAGCTAAACTGAGGGTTCCGATAGGTGAAATGAAGGGATTTAAAAACCAAATAAAGGGGAGATATAAGGTTTTAAAGGGGATTTTGATGATTTTGAAGGTTAAAGAGAAGTTTTATAGAGGATTTTTATGAAGGAAGTGAGAATGAAAATGGGGTTTATTTATGAGTATAGGAGGAGTGAAAATGATGAAAAATGGGGTTTTAAGCAGTCTTTCTCTTGGAAAACAGTAGGTTCTTTAGGGTAAAGAGGGAAACAACGGTGAAGATTAACTCAAAGGTTAGTTATCTTCATAAGACTTTAAGAACTAACAATTTGGACATGAATTGTTTCTTAAAGGCTAAAAGGGATTTAGCCACAATTTGATATGGAAAATTTTATAGGTGGCTAACAGTATCTATTGAGACTGATATAGAGGAATACAACGTAGGAAGCCTAGAAAAACCCAAAATGATTAATTTATCCAAAACGTTGCCACCTCACATAGAACGGAAATACATAAGACTGTGCAAAGAGTTTCAAGATGATTTTGTATATGGTGATGAAAGCTAAAAGCCTTGTGACACAAACATTATTCAAAGAAGGTTTCCTTTCAAGAGAGACCAGGAACCTTTTGAGAAAATTGTGTCAGTAAGAAAGAAAGAAAAGGGAAACAGGCTATGTATAGACTTTAGGTACCTAGACAAAACCTCCCTGAAGGACAAATACCCTTTTCCTGAGATAAATCATACACTACAAAGGGTATAAGTTTCTAACAATATTTCATTTCTTGGTAGTGTTTCAGGTTACAATCAGGTGATAAAACTTCCAATTAATCAGCATAAAGCCACTTTCAAACCACCTTGGGGCACCTACATGTATGACCAAATGCCTTCTGGGTTAAGGAGTGTGGAAGCTACTTTCCAAAGGGCCATGGCTCCTGATTTAATTTACTTCACTATGATATACATTTATGACATCATTGTCTATTTTAAAACTAATGAAGAATACCTTTTTCACCTAAGAAGGATCTTTAACAAAAGAAAAGTTTTCAAGCAATACTCAAGGATAAAATACAAAGGAGAACATGGCCAGTTTGAAAATTTATGGAAATATCCTTACACCATGCATTCAAATGGAGGTAACAATGTTTTCTATTTACAAGATATGAATAGAGAAGAGTTCTTTGGAGATCCTGTCAATGGCAGGGTGCTCAAGCACTATCTTTGTCAATATTCCTAGTTTCAAGCTTTCATTTGTTGTACATAACATTACATGATGAGAGATCATAAAAAAAAAACACACACACACACACACACACACAAAAACAAAGAAAGAATGAAAAAGAGGGAAAATTTGAAGAAGAGATACAACCCCATACCCAAAAAAGTGTACTACTAAAAGTGTGAAAGTCTAAATGCCACTACTTGTTAAGAAAGAGACTCTTGTTCAGTCATCTAGCCTAATCATGGCTGAACATGTTTTAAATTTCTGTTGATAGGTTAGTGAAAGAATGATTGTCAAATCATTTAAGCTTGACTTGTCAGTAGCAATAGATTAGGTAGAAAAGATGTTGGTTCTCAATGCTCAAATCTGAACCAAAGAGAAAGATAGGGATGACTAACAAATGATGAAACACTGCCTTCATAATTTCTAGTTTTTTTTGTACAAAAATAATGTCTATGTGCAACTTGTCCCAATGCTACATCACATGGTAAATCAAATAGTTTAATCCTGGTTTAAATCACGTTTTCAATTTCATGTCAGTAGATTAGAGAATAAAGTCTATCAAATAGCTTAATCTTGACAGATGAATAGTCTAGGTAGAGAATAAAGGAGTTCACTAGAATAATCTAAACTCTTGGAAGCAATAAGGGTACAAATAGATAGATTGTTTTTCTTTCAAAAGAAAAATAATTTCAAGGGTTTGCCAGTCCAAGTGCACCCACAAGAAGAAAAATGATAGGCAAAGGTATTATGGGTAGGTAGAGATGAGTTTGAAGCAAACTTCTTTCATATTTTGAGATCATAGCTTCAAGAGAAACATCAGCAAATGAAAGAAGAAAAATATGCCCAATGGATGAGGCATTGGTCTTCATAAACTAAGAGATTTGATACCTGAAGTTCCGTACACCTCTTGAAAGGGAGTTTCCCTCCCCAAGTGGAGCCACTGTTAGTCATCAGTAATTTTTGCTATTTGTAGATGACTAAATACTTGTCCTATATTTCTAAAAACAAGATTCATGAATATTGTGAATTTTAGAAATCTCACTGCTTTCAATATCCTTAAAACAAAATTTTCACTATTTTACTACTCTTCCATTCCTTGGCTAGACTACCACTCCTAGAATACCCCTCATGGGTTTATGACACTCATCTTTGTCCTATTTTCCACCCATAACCTCAACACTTTGTTTTTCTTTTTCCTCACCCCTCCACTTGCCAACTAGGATTACAAATCAAGCCTTCTCTTTCCCATGTTTACCAAGTGCCTCAAGCATTGATGGTCCCAAAACTATATCTATAGGATCTTTAGATAAATCAAATAAATTATGTTTTGGATCTTTAAGACATAAATTTGTCATTCACTTGGTTTTTCACACTTGAATACCCCAAGCCAAGCTTTCAGTCAAAGGATTTTTCCAATAGGTCACTAGGGTTTCTTAGGTTGTAGGGGTATCCTTGATGTTTTGAGCTATGTTTTTCCTATGCAAGAAGTTGAATCAAATGTGGAAGAATTTCAACACCTATTTTTCTAAGATAGATCAAAAAAATCTCCAAGGAAGGTCACCTTATCAAGTTCAAGTTCTGCAAAGGTAAATTTTTCGCTTTGACATTTCTGCAGGAGTGTCAAGGTGATTATCAGCAGAAAATTGGTAAGATAAGAGGCCCACTCCTCATTAAATATATACACAAGAAAATGGAGGAATAAGCAGTTTATGTCCAAGGAGAAATAAGGGTTCCTAAGACTGACTAGGCCAGCAAGGTGCCAAACAAAGAGCCAATGCAGCAAATCACATGAAGGGGGCACACCAGTACAACCAAGCATGAATTGAATATTTTTAGAAATTTTAAATGAAGAAGGGAAAAATTTGAGGTGAACTGGACATAAATGAATTAAACTAAAATGGATATAGAGAACTTAGAAGAAAGCACTAATGATTCTTCTCAAACAACCCAGAAACCTAAGGTTTTGGAAATATAGTCAAAGGAGGTGAAATAAAGATGATAGGCCTACATGATGATAGTAGACAGAAGGTTTGAAGAGACTATTGTAGGTGACTTCTAGGGTTTTCCAAGGTAAAGTTTCTCACTACCTCAAAGGGAAAGAATGCAAAGAGTATCATTATAAGGAAGGTCAAGCCTTCATTATCAGTCATTCACCCTCAATGAGCAAAAGAATAAAGGCATAGGGTTAAATTCCAAGATGAAAAGCCAAGTTGATCAGGAGGTTGTTGTTATATAACTGAATGTGTCAAACTCCAAGAACATCAGAAAGGGATAAATCAGAATGTCATTGCACCTGCAAAAATCAGAAGTGGCCTAAAAAGGATATAGCATTCATAATTGTGAAGACTATGGTACTTTTAAAAGATGGATTTACCATGCCTAGAGATCAGTGAGAAAAATGAAAACAAGTTCCTCAGTCACCCATCAAGAAAGAGACAATTTAATATCCAAGCTAAGAACATAGATGTTTTAAATATGTTCCCACCATGCAAGTGCCTAAGGTTGTCAAAGTGTTTTAGCATGTTCCAAAGATCAGAGGGAAGAGAGTCATTTCAAGGTTTTCATGACACTTATTGACTGAAAATGACTAAAATACATAAGCATGACCTAAACACAGTAAAACATGTGACTCAAACAAGACGTCTACAAAACAGAGTGATAAAGGCACCAATAGGTCAAAGGAGGTCAAGGTTCACCATGTCAACAACCTAAAGAGCAACAAAGAAAAATGGTTAGAAAGGAAAAGGATCACTTGAATGTTTTTTTTTTAAGTCACTTATTGAAAAAACTCAAAATGAAAAATCAGTAAAAGTGACCAAGGGACTGAAAACATTAGAAAATGGGTTTACAAGGGATAATTTTTTTTCCCTAAGACTATAAAGAGTCATTTTTTTTATCACTCAACTCATTATGCATATGGAAAGGAGTAAAAATCTTTCAAAGAGAAAATTTTTGAGTTTGAGTGGAAATCTGGGTAAGTTTACCTGGCGCTATGCATTCGTGCAAGCACTGCGCTTACTGCACCTGGCGCTATGCATTCATGAGGTTTATCTGTTTAAAAATCCACTATGTTGCGTGTTCGAGTGAATGCGCTACGTGTTCAGACAGGCACTACTCGTTTTCCCATAAACATCCCGATAGGCACGGGAAAAGTTCAGCATTATGCCTAGGAAGAGCCCGACAGGCCCAGAACATGCCTGATGATGTTCTTAGGAAGCCCGGTAGGCCTACACATGTGTAGGCCCTACGCTCAGGAGGCCTAACACCTGATAGTGCGTGAAGGCATTGCATCTAGGCCAAAAGCCCTCTTCCACTTGCAAATTTCCAAGAAAACCACGCGAGAGCACCTCCAAGTTGCATCGAAGGACCTGCAAAGAAGTTAAATGTTGGTAGGTGCATGTTTTTCCTTCTCCTCCAGTGAAATTCATGATTTTGTGCTTAAGGGAATTAACTAAACCCTAGTGACTAGAAACCCTAAGTCCTCATGGAAAACACTCTCTTTTGACCTCCAAGCAAGAAATTATCAGACAAGAAAGGTGTGAATTAGGGTAATTACAGTGCGTTCAAGTTAACCCTTCATCAAAGCTCAAAGGGGAATTAGTAATAAACACAAACCTCCATCTCACTCTCTTACAAGAACTACCTTTCACCATCATTTCATTTCACTCATCCTATCAAATTTCAAAATAAGGCCTAGGGTTGTTTAAAGGCAGCACTAATCACCATGTCAGGAGAAGAAGGGAGTGTGAGAAATGAAGGAGGCCAAGTGCCTATGAGGCAAAAGCACAAGGGTGGGAAGGTTAACATATTTGAACCCCAAAATTCTGTGGAGCTTACTACCACTCCCATGATTCTCACATGCTTTCAGAATGTAGGGTGCTTTCATTTTTTTGAAAAGGTCCAACAAGTGAAAGTCACCCTGAGTTCACTAGGTCTTTTGTCCTCAACCTACACAATAAACAAGTAAATCTTAGAGGGGTAGACTTTGAGCTATCACCAGATACCATTTCCCACGCTACTGGACTTCCTGATGTTGGTGAAAAATGGTTCAAGAGAGCAAAGCTGGACATGAGCTGCTATGAACCATTCCTAAAGCCTAGGTACAAAGAAGGCTCCAAGACTATTTTCCATTTCTCACACTTGTTGGATAGGTATGCACCCTTAATGAAGGTCATCATGAAATATTTTACATGTGAGGGGAGATACTCTAGGCTCTACGCCTACCATATTATATTACTCATGCATTTTACCAGGGTTAAAATGCTTCATTTTCCTTATTACTTTTATAGGAGTATCGACAAGATGTATTCTATTGTCTGAAGGAGGAATTATTCCTATCAAATGCAGAGTTTGTTCCACCACTCCTTGATCAATATGGTGGTGCTACATCAGTTGGAGAAAAATGGAATACAATGGGAGCTATTTATTATTCATGAGGTCTTCACAAGCCCATAGCCCCATCATCAGCCAAATTTACCCTCATAATCTCATCCTCCTCCCTCCACTCCTCCATCACCTCCTATTGACCATGCCTCATCATCTACACATGTATCCTCTACTCAAGAAAACCTTCGTTCCTCACCTTCTTCTAATGCATTAGATCAATAAGGAAGTGGCAGTGAACAAGCAAGTGACCATGAGGGCGAGGGTGACAATGAATAAAACCAAAATGAAGATGAGGGTGATGATGAGTCAAGCCATCAAGAAGCAGAAAACATGAAAATAGAGGGAGATGATAACAGTGAATGAAATGAAGAAGCTGACAGTGGAAATGAATTAAGCAATGATGAAGAAGAGGTCAACAATGAGGGAGGAGACATGGAGGTGCATAATAATGAAGATGAGGCAAGTGAAAAAGGAGCAAAGTGTTGAAGGTAAAGATGTGAGCAGTGGTCCAGGTGATGAAGAGGAATACATGGAAACAAATGATGGCATCCATGATGAAAACACCAAAATGAGCAGAGTTGAGCCTTTTTCATTGGTATACCAAAGAAGGGGAAGGCATGTTTTTGCTGCCTCAAAAAGGCAAGGGGCCATGCCTTCCTCATCCACTAAGCCACTAGATAAAGGCAAAGAAAAGGTAAAGGAAGAAGAAGAAGATCAACATGAGGATGAAAAAGAGTTTGAAATCATTCATATTGACAGTGATAAGGAAAATGAAGCAAGGATCTCAAACTTTCTCATCCAAAACAAAAATTCCCTAATTGAAGACCTCCAAGAAAATATAAATAGGGCCAAGAGTGTAAATGATGTCCTTGAGGTGGATAACAGGAAGCTAGGGGCACAAATTGACATTTATGAGGCTAGAGGAATTAGGGCCTGGAAAGAAGCTCAAAGGGCACAGGTAAAGCTAGAGGAATTCATGGGCACCTATGAGGAAAGTGAAGATGAAGAAGGGTAGACTAAGAGGAGACCAAGAACCATGGGTTTGAAGAAGGCCTTCGTAAGACAAAGAGAGCAAGAATCAGCCTTGGAAGAGCAACTCCCTCTAGATGAGCTACTTGCCATGGATATACAATATGATCTAGAGCCTCGGCTAGAAAGAGAAAACATACACTTGGAGGCTAAATTGGAGAAAGCCAATAAGGATCTTGATCTCCAAAGGAAGATGACCAAGCATTATGCCTGGAGAAACCAAGTTGCAAGGGCTAAACTCAAAAAGGCCCATGCCAAATTACAAGCACTCAAAGAGGAAAAAACCAAGAAAACCTTGGAATCTTGGTTGAAGCTTCTCTATAGGCCTCTCAAACCCCATAAGGAAGACATCCACCAAATTTGGGAAAATTTTGGCAAATTTTGAGGCCTCTAAGAGTAGCACCCTTGGTGCTACGATTTCATCTCAGATATCCTAAAAAGAAAAGCTTTGCATTTTTGGAATCCTCAGCTCAAGTATAGCATGCTCACCAATTTTCAAAGAATTTGGAGAATTTTTGGTCCCTCAAAAGGCCAAAAAACACCTCATTTTTCACCTTTCTCCCTCATTTTCACGCCTGGCGTTGCGCCTAGAGAAGTTCTGGGAGATTTAATTTTTGGAAAGATAAATGGAGCCAGTCAGAACACCAATGGATTTTTTGGAAAGTAGACTCAGTAGGCTTTCCAATGGGCCATCACAGAGCCAAATCTGACATCGGGAAGGTCACCAAAATTTCGCTGCAAGTGGACACAGTTTCTCTTGTGCAGGCGCTAGGCGTTCAGACCTCACTATGTGTTTTTTGCCAAAAAGTCAAAAAAACACACTCATTTATGGAAAAATGATATTTAGTGTTTTTGGGGGCATATCACTCCAAAATTAGGTGCTAAGAGTTATTTTTGCATTTATTTCATGAGATATTTTGTGTCTTTGGCCTTGCATGGTCTCTTAGACATAAATGATATTTATGGGTGTTTTTGACATTTTCAAACCCTAGATAGGGTTTTTTCCCTCCTTTGCTAGATAAATAGAGCATGAGGTCCTTATTGTAAAAGGTTGGCATTTTATGACTCTTGAGAGCAATATATGGTTTTTTGGAGATTGAAGAAGAAATTGGTGTTATGGATTTTGTGAATGGCTTGTTTTGATTGATGATGGAGAAGGCTTGCGTGCAGAATCCATGAGCTTGGTTTATTGTGATGTGCTTCTATTCAGTTCATTTTTTCTTATGTATCATGTTGTTTCATCCTTCTTTATTGCAGTAGGACAAAGGTTTTAGACTAAGTAATGTTTTTCAAAGGCACATTAGCTCTGTTTGTTCTTCATTGCCTCTATGTTTTCCTCTGCTAGGTCAGTTTAGAGAATTTTTAGTTGCTCTCTAGACCCACCCAAGCTTTTTTATCTCATTTATGGTTCAACACAGTAGGTATAAAAGATGTTTTATGGTTAGCCCTGCTTTTTTTATGTCACTAAAACATTGTTCTTGAGATCTTTCTTTGAAGTACCACTAATTAGGTTTTGCCAAAGAGGCTATGTTTCGATCATGCAGCGGGATGGGGAGCTATTTTTTTCTCAAGAAAGTATGCCAAAGAGACTCTGAGGAAGTTCCACATGGAGATTTGTAAACCCATGGAGACTCCTCTTGTAGGAAACTAGAGGAAGGAGGATGCTACTTCAAGTGAGGTAGTGGACACTATTGTTTACAGGCATCTTGTGGGTTCACTTATGTACTTGGTGAACACACGACAAGACATATGCTATGCAGTTAACCAACTTAGTCAAGCTATGGTTAAGATGACCAAGCTCTTTTGGAAGGTGGGGAATCATGTTTTGAGATATCTCAGGGGCACTACAGAGTATGGATTATGGTACAGATGGACAGAGGGAGTGAATATTCAAGGCTTCACCGATGCAGATTGGGCAGGAAGTCCATTAGACAGGAAGATCACATCAGGAGGGATCTTCATCATAGGATCGACAATAGTTTCTTGATATAGCAGGAAGCATATATCATTTTCACTCAGTTCAGCTGAGGCAGAGTACATGGTAGCTAGTTAGGCAGCATGTGAGGCCATCTGCATGAGGAAGATACGTGTTGGTTTGTTTGGTCATCAGATGGAACTGAAGGTGATACATTGTGATAACCAGAGTTGCATAAAACTCTTAGTTAATCCAGTATTCCATGACAGGTCCAAGCATATTGACATCTGGTACCACCATCTCATAGATTGTGTTCAGAGACGCATTATGTTACTTCAGTACATTCCCACGGATGATCAGGATGCATATATTCTGACGAAGGCACTCATCAAGAGAAAATTCGAATACCACAGAGGTAGGATCGAGGTAGTTGATAATACATTTCTTGTTGAGAGGGATTTTTGAAAATTCAGCAAGAAATGTGTGTCTAATTTAATTTTCCCTTAATTAAATTGGACAATAAATTGTAATATTATCTCACAATCACTTGTAATAGTTAATTGAGTGTCATAGACTCAGTTAGCTCATGAAATTTGAGTTGAGGGTGGTTAGTGAGGCATGTAGAGTGATTCTATTTGTTTTAGAGTCCAAGTTTCAGTTAGTGTATTTAGTTTAATTCATAAGAAATCAGTTAACTCAATTAAGTGAGTTAAAATTAGTCTAACTAGTTGTAACTGACTTTTGTACTAGTGAGAGTTCAAGTGAATTAAATCAGATTTAATTCACATTCAGTGATCTATCAAGTGACTGATGATTTACTATCAATAGTTACATGCATGTAATTTATGATGAAGACCCAGTTGAGACAAAGGTTAAAGGGATTTTATCTATCAGTTGTATTATTAGTAAATTGTTGGCACACAATTAGATAACCATAGGATTTCCTATGGTGTATTGCGCATTTTTGGAAGGTTGAATTTCCTAATTAATAGGGATCAATTGTTCTTAGAATTTTGTAAGCAATATAGGCTAAGAAGAGGCAGGAAATTGGCTAAGTGTTGGTTGATTTTGTCTGGATTAGTGTGAGATAGTTTGTAGAGTGCAACAGACTTTTGTGAGAATATTGCATTGTAATTGTTTCATGATTCATTGATTTTATTCAATACAGATAGAGAGGTTTTGAGTATATTTATTTCCCTAGAAAATTCCATGTGTTGTGGATTTGATTATTTCTCTTACTTGGTTTACTTGTGCAATCATGTTTAATTTCCGCAAATTAATTGTAGAAGGATTCAGAAAATTTCTCTAGAATATTGCATGATTGGATTGAATCCATTGGTATACATATTGTTTGTATAATTTCTACACCTTTGTCCATATCACTTGTATCATATGCATAACCATAATGTTTACATGTTTATCAAGTAGGTTTCCATCAAGGACAATGCATTATCCATAATTCTAGCAATATCCCCCTTTGGAATTGACTAAAACCACTTTAGTGTTTGGTAATCACCACTTATAAATATCTACAAACACATTTGTAAATACATCAAGCTAAACACAATTATTCTCTCCCAAGATATCTCTCCAAACACCAAGCTTCTTCCTCTCTCCCAATACATCTCTCCAAACACCAAGCTTCTCTCCCCCTTTGACATCAAGGGAAAAGGGATGACCAATGTTGAATGAATATTGTTCCTCCCCTATGTAGAGAGAATCATTGAAGGGATTATTTATTGAATATGAAGGTTGTATAGTGGCCATGCTCCCCATGATCATATGTTGAATCTTCTGGAATATATTTAATGAATTTCATGACTCTATTATGTCTCAAATAAATATGACCTTGCCTATCACCAAGGAATCATGCTTGCATCAATCACCCAACACGGTCGGGTTACATATTTTGACTCAACATTACATCAAGTGCCCAAAATAATGGGAGTACATACATAAATGACTTGACCCCAATAGTCCACACATGACTGAATATTACAATTATTACATCATGGGTCTTTACATGACCTTTACATAAAGATACATATATGGCATTTATAACCAAAACCGGAGGCCTCAAGAGTGAGGTAGCAAGACCTGATTGTCATCAGAAACCATCATACACCATAAAGGAACCTACAATGTGAACATATTCATCACCATCATGAAATAGGATGTAGCATCAATCTACAGTAGCATCAATATATGACCAATGCTTCCAAGCATCACCAAGAAACTTTAGTATCACAAGAAATATAATTGAGTAGAAACATCATCAACAATATATTTAGCATATATCTTCATCAATGTCAGCAAGCAATGAAAAACATCATCATTTCGTAAGTATTGCTCGAGAAGCTATAATGCTAGCGATGTGTTATTATAATTATAACAGATGCCCCCTTGAACTTGTGCCAACTATTCTCTTGTTATGTCAGATCATATTGAGCTCATCAAGCATCTAATCCATCAAAATAACCAAAGCAACAATGACATGTTGTAGCAACTCATGAGCCAATATCATTTCTAAGTAAAATATGAGAATCATCAACAGACTGTAACCAATCATTTTCAGAACCAAAAAGATGACTAATAAATTACTGAAGCATATCAGAAACTCTCCCTGAGTCTTCCCCATTGTTTCTTCATCTTAGAGACACATACGCGACTGTATATATCAAAACTCGCATATATACGTGACTTTCCTTCATGTATCCAGATACTTAAAGTAAATTGTATTAATTTATAGTCTCAACTCCCCCCTGAACATGAAATATTTTTAATAATAATTAACAAAGTGATGAAAGAATCTAGGTCAAGATGATGAAATAATCTGATATATTCAAAAGAATCATGTGGAAGTGTCTTTGTAAATATATCTACAACTTGTTCCTTTGAAGGAACATATTCTAGTTTGAGTTTTTTTCTAACAATTGTTCTCTCATAAAGTGATATTTGGTTGGAATATGCTTGGTTTTTTAGTGCATGACAAGATTTTTATAAATACTTATGGCACTAGTGATGGCTTGAGGGGTCCTGAACTAGGTTTGGAGTTATCGCGCAACCAAAAAACTCTCCAACTACTGGCCCTTTCCTCAGTGATCTGCTTGATCTAGATTTATGTAGGAACGCAATAAAATATATAAAAATACATAAACATAGAGATGAAGTGGAAATAATACTTCATTTCATTAATATTAAATAACATAAATATGCTTACAGACATAATGGAAATAAACTAGCTAGGGCATTGGTAGCTTATCTCTGAGAAGAGATGTGGCGGCTACAGGCATCTGAAATATGTTACAATGAGGCTCGAAGGCCTATTTATTATTTAGAAACAATGTGAAACCCTAAACATCTGAAAACCTAACCCTAGGAGATGAAGCGCCAAAACTAAGGGACCCATTTGGGTAAATTGGTGTTTCAATTTCCTAGGGACGTAACTTTGGCATACGATCTCTGTTTGACACACACCATACCTTGTTAGAAATATATATCTGAGGAATACAACATTTAATGTGATTCACATCAATACATGGACCCATTTTTCTCCTGGTGTTCCCAAAAAATGTTGTTTAGGACCTCAAAACGGCTCCGAAAGTTCAGGACCCGAAAAACTGCTAAAAATAGTAAGTTGTGCCAAAACTAAAAAGCTGAAAGAACCAATGGCAGGGGTTCAAATGGAATAGTTCGATGGCCACCAATATCCACCTAGATCATTAGGGCCTCAAAATGGCTCCAAAATTTCATGACCCGAAAAACTTCTAAAAATAGTAAGTTGTGCTGAAACTGAAAAATTGAAAGAAATGATGGTGCGGGTCTAAATGGAATAGGTGGGTGGTCACCAGTATCCACCTAGATCATTCCTCCCTCCTTAGGAATCAATGGTCCCCATTGCGTTAATTTCCTCCATGAGAGGCAAATTCTGTTGAACTTGGTATTGGATTTGTTCAGGATGTCGTGGACCTGTTGGAGGATGTGTTGGATGTGTTCAATAAATTTGGTTGCCTCAGACAGTACATGTGTGGATTTTGTCTGTGTATTCACATGAAGTATGGCAACATTAGGTGGCAGTGTGCTGGGGGTCATATCAATAAAGTGCTTGTCATGACAGTGTAGAGGAACCTCTGTGGGTGAGGAGAAAATGTCCTCGTATTCCTCCATGACTTTGTCCATCTACTACATCCATGCAGGGGAGCCCTATTCGAGGTTGTGGCCACAATATTCTTCTTCTTCTATGAGTAAATTGTCAGGAAAATATATTTCATAGTTTGGGAAACAATCTTATTGCTTTTTTTTGCAATAGTCGAGGATATGGCAGGAGGTGGTACTACCTTCGATATCTTATTCAATTTATTTCCCAAATCAATAAAAACGGAATGAGGCCTAGACTCATACACAACATGTCGCCTCCACAAGTATGGTTGGCCCAATAATACATCAACTACATCAAGAGGAGAAACATCAGAAAATACCTCATCCGTGAATGGCTTGATGTTGTACAGAAGGTGGTAGTGCTGGTGGACGCGGAGATCTCTCCCTGGGTGAAGCCACCAGATAGTATATGGCTACGAGTGTTCTATGGTTAGTGAGCCAAGCCACTTCATGACATCTACTGAAATGAGATTCTTTTGGCTTCCATTATCGACAAGAAATTTCAGTGGAGAACCCTTCACCCACATATGTGAATGGAAGAGGCACTCCCCCTCCTATGGATCCTCGGGATCCTCCCTCTGGAGCTTGGTTTTTGCAACAATGGCACTAGGGTCCACATCAATGATCTACTTCCCTTTTTCATCTCCCTTGTCTAGTTTTGGATCAGGATCAAAGCATGCATCTGATTCAGGTGCCTTCAATTTGGCCACCAGTGACTATTTTGCCGGAAACTCGTTTGTGTTGTGAGTGGGGCTATTATGAAATTCACACCACTTCCCCATGTCCTTCTTTGGATTTGTGGTGTTTCTCTGAGTTTCCCCACTTTGGCTTTTCCCCCTGTTCTGTGGTTCAAGGGTGCCTTTCCCTACCTTCGGATTCGCAGATCCAAAGTCTCACTTCTTCTGCTTAAATTTATGCTCGATCTTAGCGGCATAGAGATATGTCGTGCCAAGTGAGGTAATGTCGAGGAACTCCATTTCCTCCTGAATGTGTCTATGCAGACAGCTGCAGTACTTGAGCACAAAATATCTCTCTAAATATTTAGTACCCAAATTTGTGCACAGGGTATGGAACAAATTCGTCATTCCGTGCACATCTTGATCCCTTTGTTGCTATAGCATGGTCTATTGGATGTACTTGTCCTCGTAGCTCCCCACAGAGTAATATTGTTCCTTGATGCCATCTTTGAACGAATTCCAAGTGGGTACAGCCAAGAATAGAGAGGTTTCCCCTCATCCTTTTTCTCACAGTAGGTTTCCCACCAGTCTTTGACATGGGGGTGACTTTGAGGAGCGCAAAAATAATATTTTCTTGGTCAGAGAAATCATGGACCGAGAAATACCCTTCCATCAAATTCAACCATCTATCTATGGCATATGCATCTATCTGGCCTTCAAATACAAGGATTTAAAATTTTACATGTACCTTGAAGGGAGTGGCACCTCTAGAGTGGTTTTTGGATGCATATGCGTCATAGGTGGGCAACCGTTGAAGGATCTCAGCAAAGTTACCCATCATCACGTTCCTTTTTTTCTCAAGGGCCTCCTCGAACAATATTTTGATAGCCTCTCCTACTCCATCGTCTTTATTTTCTTCCACCAGGGGATGTCGTCAGGGTTTTCGATGCTGATCGTGCATGGGTTCAACCATATCAAGCCCTAACTCCTTATACCCAGACCTCGTTAGGGACATGCAAGGAAAAACAGAGAAAGAGAAGACCGCTCTGATACCACTGATCTGGATTTATGCAGGAACACAATAAAATAAAGAAATAGACATAAACATAGAGATGCAATGGAAATAATACTTCATTTCATTAATTTCAAATAACAGAAATATTCTTACAGACATAATGGAAATAAACCAGCTAGGGCACTGGTAGCTTATCTTTGAGAAGAGATGTAGCTGCTACAATCCTCTGAATTGTCTTACAATGAGGCTCGAAGGCCTATTTATTATTGAGAAACAATGTAAAACCCTAAACATCTTAAAACCTAACCCTAGGAGATGAAGCGCCAAAACAGTGGGCCCCGTTTGGGTAAATTGGTGTTTCAACTTCCCAGGGACGTAACTTTTGCATACGATCTTCGTTTGACGTGAATTGTACCTCATTAGAAAGATCTATCTAAGGAATAAAACTTTTGATATGAGCAACATCGATCCATAGACCCATGTTGCTCCTGGTTTTCCCAAAAAATGTCGTTTAGGCCTCAAAACGGCTCTGGAAGTTTATGACCCAAAAAAACTGCTAAAAATAGTAAGTTGTGTCGAAACTGAAAAACTGAAAGAATTGATGGTGAGGATTAAAATGGAATATTTGGGTGGCCACCAATATCCACCTAGATCATTAGGGCCTCAAAACGGCTTCGAAATTTCATGACCTAAAAAAACTGCTAAAAATAGTAAGTTGTGTTGAAACTGAAAAACTGAAAGAACTCGTGGTATGGGTCCAAATGGAATAGGTGGGTGGCCACCAGTATCCACCTAGATCACTTATTGCACAGTTCAAAGTCTCACTGGAAGTAGTATGGGGGGGTGTTGGAACCAGGTTTCCAAACCCTAAGGAATATTTTGATGCAGTGGCCCTAAACAGACTTATAACAGATAATATAACAGATGTGTGCATCAACAGATCAAACCCTTCGTAGATTATCAAAGAATACTTCAATATATATTTTCGGACACTAATCAAGTATACTTCAATCAGATCTATTCATCCAACATCAACTGTGTTATGAAAACAGCTCCCAAAATAGAAGAAAAGAGAGATCAATGCCTTAGAAGCCAGCCACTTCAAGGGGGAAACCTCCTTTACATTACATAAATTAAAAATTATTGGATGATATAATTGACAAAACCTCCTTTCTATATATAGGATTCCATGGGGAAAAATATAATCCTAGCCTACCTAACAATAATAATGTAAGGGCACAACAATAAAAATAGTGGGATTTTATGGGGCATAATAATAACAATATGGGGACTACAGGGGTAAAACAATAAAAATAAGGGGGCTACAATAACAAAAATAAGGGAGAATACAAGTAATATAGGGACCTAACATGCCCCTCTCCTTCAAAAAATTGTTGTACTCAACGCTTGAGTAGCTATGGATGCTTCTATAGAAAATTCTCATCCTCCCATGTGGAGTCTTTAATGGGTAAGTTCTTCCACTTGATGAGATACTCTAAAATTGATCGATTTCATAGCTATCGAGTTCTTGTTTTTGTGACTGCTTCAATTTCTAATATGATTTTTCCTTCCTCGTCAAGTTCTATCAATATTGTTTGAATTGGAATTTTTTCACCTAAAACCTTCTTTAAGCATGAAACATGTAAAATTGGGTGGACTCGAGGAGAATCAGGAAGCTCCAATTTGTATTCCATAGTACCAATATTTTGCAACACCTTGTAAGGACCATAATACTTTGGCAATAATTTATTATCCTTCTTAGCTTGCTTTAGGGACATTTTTTTGTATGGTTGTAGCCGTAATAATACCCAGTCTCGTACATCAAAAATTCTCTCGTTTCAATGTTGATCTGCTTGTTGTTTCATTCAATTTTGTGTCAAATTTAGGTTATCCTTTAAGAGTTGGAGAACTTGTTGTTGGTGCTTGATGTGAGATTCCACTTCTAGAACCTTATAATTTTCTCTTAAATATGATGTGATCAATGCTATCCATAAAGTGCAATAAATGTGGTCATTTTTTCTGCAATATGGAAGGAAGTGTTATACCACCATTCAGCCAGAGGTAACCACTTGACCCATTTTGTTTGTTTATTAGATACAAGAAACGATGATATCATTCCAAACATGTGTTCACTCTCTCAGGTTTCCCATCGGATTAAGGAAGATAAGATGAGCTATGAGCTATTTGAGTGCCCAAACAAGAAAATAATTTCGTCCAAAAATTACGAGTGAAAATGGGATCTATGTCGCTTACAATAATCTTTGGGTTTCCATGTAGCTTTTGAATTGTTTCCATAAATGCAGTAGCAACTATACTTTCTTTAAAAGGATGAGATAATGCACAAAAGTGTGCATAATTGGTAATTATATCAACTACCACCATGATGACACTCTTTCCTTCAAACTTAGGTAAACCTATGATGAAATCCATTGAAACCTCCTCCCAATGTTGACTTGGAATGGATAAAGGTTGTAGCAGACTCAGGGTCTTAATTGTATTAACTTTATTTTGTTGGAAAACCAAGCATTCTGTCACAAAATTTTAAATATCAGATTTAAGGCCATCCCAAAAAAAATATTTCTTCACCTTGTGGTAAGTTTTTAAAAATCACAAGTGTCCTCCTAAGGGAGAGGTTTACAATTCCAAAAGAATATTTTATTTTAGTTGGGAATTATTACAAAGATATAAGCGACCTTTGTACCATAACGAATCATTTTTCCAACAGCATGTATCATATGTATTGGGATCTTGCTACAACTTTTGAATGAGTGTCCATACTTCTTCGTAATTCTTTCATTCCTCCCTTGCTCCAGTTATCCAATCTGGTTGGATAATAGAAATGGCACAAAGAAATGCTTCCACCTCCTCATCCTTTCTTGAGAGTGCATCTGCAACAAAATTTAGCTTCCCTTTTTTGTAAATGATTTCAAAGTCATAACCCAATATATTTTTGACCCATTTATGTTTCTCTTCTAAAGATATTATTCGTTTCAAAAATTATTTAAGACCATCATGACCATTTTTTTCCTTGAAGTGTCTTCCCATTAGGTAAGGTCACCATTTCTTTAGTGCATGTAGTATTGCCAATATTTCCTTCTCATAAATATCTTTATGTAAATACTCTCCTTTGATTGGACAGCTTTCAAAAGCAATGGGTCTTCCTTCTTGCATTAAAAAAACACCAATTCCATTTCCTCAGGCATCACATTCCACAATAAAGGTTTTTGTGAATTATGGTGTAGCTAAGACCGACGCTAGGCACATTACCCCTTTAAGATGTTCAAAGGCATTAGTTGATTCAAGAGCCCATGAAAATGCATCTTTATTCAATAATTTTGTTAGAGGTGCTGCTATTCTCCCATACCTCTTAATAAACTTGTGATAATACCCTGTTAACCCGATAAATCCTCGCAACTAATATATGGTTGTGGGGACTTTCCATTCTTTAATGGCTTTAATTTTGTTAGGGTCTACCTTAACACCATCCTAAGATACAATATGACCCAGATATTTGACCTCTTTTACGCCAAAGAAAATTTTGAGGTTTTTATATAATTTTTTCTCCTCCAATAGTTTGAGCACCCTGTCAAAGTGTTGAACATGATCCTTCCAAGACCTGTCATAGATTAGTATATCATCAAAAAATACTAACAAAATTTTTCTAAGGGTTTTAAAATGGAATTCATCAACCCTTGAAATGTAGAAAGTGCATTGGTAAGGCCAAAAGGCATGAGAAAAAATTCATAATGACCCTCATGAGTTTGAAATATTGTTTTTGGAATATCTTCAGTCTTCATTCTAATTTGATGATATCCTAAACTGAGATCCAACTTCGTAAAATAAATTTCTCCATGTAATTCATCCAATAATTCATCAATCATAGGAATAGTAAATTTATATTTAATAGAGAGCTTATTGAAATCCCTATAATCCTAACACATGTGCCATGATCCATCCTTCTTGTGCACCAATACTAATGGAGAAGGAAAAGAACTTTGACTAGGTTGAATTATACCAGCCTGTAACATTTCTGCAATCATACGTTCAATTTCGCTCTTTTGGACATAAGGATGTATGTAAGGCCTGATATTTGGAGGAACACTTCCTAGAATCAAATGAATAGTATGATCATTATCACGAATAGGTGGGAGTTCTTTGGGAGTTTCAAACACTTTGGAATGATTGTACAAGAATTTTTGGAGATCTATAGAAATAGATGATTTTGATGTTGGAGCTTCTAGTGAGCATAATTGTGCAATTATTTTTGGTTGTTATTCATTTAGAATATTTTTCATGACATTAGAGCTTATTATCTTTCTCAGCTTCCCTGCGATACCCCATAACTCAACTTCCTTTCCTTCCAAAAAAAAAACCAAGAAAATTTCTTGAAAATTAAAAGTTATCATCCCCAAAGATTGTAACCATTATACTCCATGTACAACATCATCACCTCCCATTGGAATGGAAAGCATTTGAATATTCAATACATATTCCCCCATGGTTAGATTTATGTCATTTTCTAGAGAAATTTATAGTTCCTCCATTTGCAACCATCCTTGACACTCTAGTGTTGGGTATAGGAAGCAATTCAATTCCTTGGCTACCTTACAATGAATAAAATTATGGGTACTGCCCGAATCAATCAACACCATTACATTTTTCTTCTTGATGTGTACTTCTATCTTAAGAGTGTTAGGAGTGGTAATTCCTTCCAATGCATTATAGGATATGGTAGGACTCATTTCTTCTTTCTCTAGGGTTTTTTCCCGGTGTATAAGCTCTTATTTTTAAGTTTCTTGTTCATTTTCTTCCTCCTCTTCGCAATATATGTAAAATAATTTCTTCTCAACACACTTATGACCTTTAGGTTTATTTTATATCACAAATGTAGCAAATCCCCTTTGCTCTTTTTTCTTCCAATTGTTGTGGTGTCGACCTTGTAGGTTGTGGAAGTATAGGAGTAGCAACACTTCCATCTTTATAGATGTGAGTGGTAGGCTTCCTTGTCACCATAATTTTACTTTAAAGTTTTATTGTCAACCTAAATGCCTTCTCCAATGAATCAGGTTTCCAAAGGTGAACCTCATGTTGGATGTTATTCTTTAAATTCCCTATGAAGACATCAATTATGTGTTCCTCTGGAATATCAATTACCCTTAAATTCAATTTTTGTAAGTCCTCAATGTGCTCCACCATCAAACCTTTTTGTTTGAGATTTATCAATTGGCTAAAGAATGTGTTTCTCTTTGTATCCTCATAATGTGCTATCATTTCCTCCACAAAAATTGACCAAGTAACATTTTTTTACGAGAGAAAAGCCATTGATACCATACAAATGTATTTTTTTCTAAACATAAAGTTGCAATGTGTACCTTTTGTGTGTTTTTCACATTATGGAGATCAAAATATTGCTCCATCTGTAGTATCCATGTTATGGGATTCTTGTCATCATACTTCCTCATATGGATATTTGGAATATGGTGGGTCTTCAATCCAACATTAGATTTTATGAAATCACGATTAACATTTATTTTGTTCTCATCATGAGTTTCCTCTACTACCCTTTTTCCATTGGAAATCATTTCTTGTATCAGCTTTGTCAAACCTTCCTTCAAACCTTCCATGTCATCCATCTTAGCTTCCCTGGCATTCTTCAAACCATCCATCTTAGCTTCCATGCCTTTCTTCAAAACTTCCATTTCATTTTTTTAACTATTTGCGAGAGTGAAATTTGGTGCACTTGGTCTTGTAATTTTGATATATCATGTTGCATTTCTTCTTCTTCATGGGTAATAGTAGAGCCTTCTAAGGGCTTAATGGGTGTTCAATTCTTTTTAGGGGCCATTTTAAAACCTAATATTGATATGCATGCTTCAATATTCCCTTGGAATCACTTCAAACCGATTTTTCAAACAAGACTAATGAAATTTGAAAAAGAAATCACACATTTTTATTGTTTTTGAGGAGCTCAATATTGAAACTGATGTATCTCTATAATTTCAGATCCCTGATATTTTATCTTCGGTATTTTATTAGCCCTCTAAATTTTCGACCTCATTTGTTTTCCTCAAGACAAAGTTATGCCCAATCTCCTGCAATGACCTAATTATGGATGGGTTCAATAGAGAGAACTTGTACGACATGCCATGTGTCACTGTTTCCTCCTTTGGCTCTTAAATTAATACAAAGGAAACTAAAGTATTATTTCGACACTTTTTACAAAATTCAAAATCGATGTTGAGAGAGAGAGTTATGATGATTTTTCCCAAGGTTACCTCTTTGAGATGAAATTAGGGAGCCTGCAAAAACCCTAACTTCCACAGATCATATCTCTGAAACTATTGAAATCCAAGATCTGATATTTTTTTACAAAGTTCCTTAGTATTTCTTCACAAATGGGTTTTTTTAGCGTCTGAACCTTCGTAGAAAAAAAGTTATAGAAAAAACGCGACATTGACCTATTTTGAAATATTCTAAAATTGAAAAGAAAGGAATATAGAACATATGCAGCATTTCAAATAAAGAAAAATAGGAATATAACACTAAAATATGGAAAACGCCGGAAATATGTTGCAACTGGAAATTACATTAAGACCTCATAACCATGAGCAGAAACAACTAGGTCATATCATTATAATAAATAGCAAAATAAATTACATAGTTCTCCAAAGAAGATGCACTCAAGCCAACAGGAAGTGGCTTAAATAAATCTAAATCCTAGCACTGGAAATGGTGGTGTTGTTACTGTTGTTGCTCGGAAGAACAACCATGTGCAAGAGGATGTTGGAGTGCTCAGAAATAGCCGGGATTTTAACCATGGATTCTACTCGAAAAAACCCATAAAAACCTAGAAACGATTTGGCCAGATTTTGAATTTGGATTTTCGGCCCTTTTTGGGTTGCCAACTACACCCCTATTGGCTCACTTACGAACTCCTCCTAGGTAACTGTTGAGATGGGGCTGACCTGATAATATAACTATTGTAATAGCACCCAATCAGCTCAATGCATGAAGGGATGGCCCCTTCTCCTGATTCCCAAGCTGAAATCTTGAGTTCTAGCTCCTCCTCTCAAGTTGCAGCTATTGAACTTCACAATTGTTGGAAGCGACTGCGTTGTCAAGAGGGTTGATGTTGTAGCCTACTACTAGATGATGAAATTTTTCTCACAACTAATGGAAATGATCTCAGCAAGTGAAGGACTAATCCCTCACAGGATTCCAAGCTGAGATGCTTGGAACTTCCTTCCTCCTCTCAAACTCTAGTGCAGGAATGCGTACTTCCTATTGGTGGAAGTGCTGAAGAGAGGGGTTGAATGTGGAACTGTTTTCGGATGATGAATGGCTACTGAAAGAAACCTTTCCAGAGTAGGCACTCAAATTCGCCCGTGGATAAGGGTGGGATCTATGCTCGAAGACACCCGTGTGCTAAACAACACATCAGACTTAGCTAAAAAGCTGAAGCATGCAGAAATTCGTAAAGACCCAACAATAAAAATATTCATACTGATTTTCTTTGCTACCCTCATCTTCCTTTTATGGTTGTGATCCTTCCCTAGCCTTGGCCCACATCATAACTATGTTGCACTTGTGGCCACTAGCCTCCATAAAGACTACATTGCCCTCCACTATCTCCATCATTTCTGCAATTACTCCCCCACTATCTCCATCATCTTGTATTTATTTCTCCATCATCTCCATCATCTTGCATTTATTCATCCACTATCTCCATCATCTTCCTCATTATTTCTCCATGACCTCCACTCTTTCTTCATTATTATGTTGCTCCACTATTCTATAATGCTACTCCACTACTCAAGTAACCCACATTCACATTATATAAGTGGATATTATTCATCTACTGGGTTTATGGGTCCCTCCACCCTCTTATTTACTTAACTAATAAAGAAAATTAAGAACTTTAATATTCTAATTAGCATATGGCCAATTAGGAATATTACAGTCCTCCCTACCAAAATGTTGCATGTCCTCAAGCAACTGCAAAAGTGGATGTTGCAGAACTTTCTCTCCCTCCTTCCGAGTGGCACCCTCATCTGGAAGGTTCTCCCATCTTCTCCAATGTGCTATGACTACCCAGCTCCATATTTTCCTCTCTAGAATGTTTAGAATAGCCTTCGGTTGTATAACCAGATGCCTCTCCTCATCAATGATTTCTATAGTGGCAACCATATGTTGTCCAAAAGTCTCTTCCTAGTATGAGACATGGGAAGTGTTGTGGTTACTTCCTCCAAAGGAAAGTCCCAAATCATATGCAATCTCTCCCGCCCATTCTACATGGATTATGTTGTGTCTCTTTGTGCTCCAATCCTTGGCCATGGTGGCCTTGCTTTCTCCAAGCATCATATCAACGTTGTGAAAAGTGAGAAGTAGAGATACACAGATCAACATGTGGAATGTCGAACCATACTCCCCAAAGAGAAGCCACTACAACAATGCCTCTTGTTGCCACATCAAAACATCATCATACCAAGTATGGTAGCCATACTCTCTCAAGAGAAGCCAATGCAACAAGGCCTCATTCTGCCACGACAGATCATCATCATGCAAAGTATAAAATAGTGGCATCCCAATTGACATGTGGAATGTCATATGGTGACCATACTTTCCCAAGAGTAACCAACATAGCCATGCCTCCTGCTACTCCATCACCTCAGTACTATGCAAGGCATGTAACATACCAATCAGAAATGTCGGGTGGTAACCATACTCACCCAAGAGCAGCTAGCATAGTCATGCTTCTTGTTGCCATGTGTCATAGATTTGCAAGTAGCTTTCCAACCACTTTCTCATCATCCCTATCCATCCATCCAACTGTGGGTGATGACTCATATCATGCACCAGCTCGGTATCCACCCAATGAAGAAGATCCCGCCAAAAAATACTCATACAATAATTGTCCCCATCACTATATATGGCATTGGGAAGAACATGAAGCATGAAAACATCCTAGAAATATAATCTGGTCACAAGTGATGAGATGTATTGTGTGAAAATGTCAAAGCAATGTGCATACCTCAACAGCGGATCAATGTCAACAATACCATCCTCCACAATCTGATGACAATATTTGCACTCCATGATATGTCGAAGTGCATCCTCCTTAAGTTTTCTCCATGAGAACTTCTCTCGAATGGCCCAGTAGAACCTATGAGGTCTTGAATATGATGAATGCAGAAACTTCTCTTTGAGTTGTGAGGTGCTCATCAAGAAGGTTATGTCTTGATAATGGAATATGTTATCCATTACATGATCTCTACCATCTACCCATCGGAATGCTCAAATAATAATTGGGCCCTCAAATCATCACTACTCCTCAGTGACAGTGTTGTTGATCTCCATGATTGTGCATATGTTGTCTCATGGCCCTCTCCATACACAATGTTGAATTCATAGTCCTGCATTGTATTGATCCACCTTTGTTGCCTCTCCTGTATTTGTTTCTCCTCCTCTAAAATATGTTGGTTTTTACCCAAAATCTACTGCAAATCAAAAAAAAATCAGAATTTGACCAATGCATGCATAATGGCCAATATCTCTTTGTCATAAATAAAATATGACAAATCATGTGACAGTAACTTCTAGTTCTCAAAAGCTATTGTATATATTCCCTCCATTAGTACTATGTTAATCTCATCCTCAGAAAATCCACACTCCAACATAAACTGTTGTATACAGCTCAACAATGTCAAAGTGGGATAGATATACATCTTCTCCTTGAACCATTCAAGGGTCCTCTATGCATTGATAGTCTACTACTCCAAATCAACAATGTGCTCTAACCCTTGGTCATGAAATTTCCCTGATGGAATGACCCCACAAATCTCCATATGATGTTCTGAATTAATATGGGGTGGAAATTTTTGCATACCTTGGATCAACTGATGCTTGGGAATATCTTGTAAAGCTTCAAGAGTTCCTCCAATCGGTGTAATTCTTCTCCAACTGCTGGTGATGGTGATGGTTTCTCCTCTACTGTTGCACTAGCACTGGTATCTACTTCCTCTTCCTCATGCACCTCCTAAATCATGCCTAATACTCTCAATGTCGAAGGCTCAGGACCATCTTGGAAATATGCAAGTGCTCCTCCCACTAATGCAAGTACCTCTACTGCTGGTAAAGGTGGTGGTTGTTGCTCTTCTCCTAGAGTATCAATGCTGAAATATTCCTTTTTCTCCTTATATACTTACTTATCAATGTCATAAAATGTCTCAATGGAAAGTGCCTCTGGTTTTCTTCTGTTAAACCTCTCTACCAAACTTTGAGTGAATTTTGCATACGCAATCACTCTTGCATGCTCCATATTTATTAACCACCAATCAGGGTGAAGTGCTTCAATCTCAATGGCCTCCTTTTCCGCTACTGGGTGTATATGGAAGAAATCATCTAACTTCTCCATCCAAGCCTTTGTCATTCTTGTGGATGACCCATCAAATGTAGGCAGGAAGAATCTATTCTATGTGACCTATTTTTCTATTGTTGTTGTGGGGTCTTTGGTTCTCTTTAATCTTGAAAAACTGCTAGAAAGTCAGATTCTCTTTGAATGATATAGACTGAGGTCTATACTCTGCAATATAATCACTCAGAGTCTCATGCTCCAAATATCCTCCATCTCCATGCCATTCATTCCCTTTTGTAAGGAAAGTGGGCATAGTAGGGCGTTGTGGAACTTTCTGCACTGTCGGTTGCTTATACTGCTGATAGGAAGTGCTCAGACCTTCTCCATTCTGAAACCCTCTTGAGGTTTCCTTTTGCCTTTCCCTTCTCATTTATTTGTTCTCCATGGTGAGATCCTGCATAGATCTGAAGAGAAGTGTGGCAAAACTCAATCCCTCCTCCATTGTAGACTTCTGCTTTTTCTACTTCTTCTTCTTATTCTTCTAATGTCATGAAATTCCCATAATTTGAGCCAAATATCATGCTCTGATACAAATGTAATATTCTAAAATGGAAAACACAATAATATAGAACATATGCAGCATTCCAAATAAAGAAAAATAGGAATATAGCACTAAAATCTAGAAAATTTCGGAAATATGTTGCAACTGGAAATTACATTAAGACATCATCACCATGAGCAAAAACAGTTGGGTCATATCATTATAATAAATAGAAAAATAAATTACATAGTGCTCCAAATAATATGCACTCAAGCCAACATGAAGTTGCTTAAATAAATCTAAATCCTAGCACTGGAAATGTTTTTATTGTTACTGCTACTGCTGCTGGAAACTACTATTGCTCGGAAGAAGAACCATGTGAGAGATGCTTCTGAAGTGCTCAAAAATATACAGTATTATAACCATGGATTCTACTCGAAACACCCAGAAAAACTCAGAAATTTTTTGGCCACATTTTGATTTTGGATTTTTGGCCCTTTTGGGTTGCCAACTGCACCCCTGTTGGGTCACTTACGCACTCTTCCTGGGTAATTGCTAAGATGGGGATGAACCAATAATATAACTACTGCAATAGCACCCAATCAGCTCAATGCATGAAGGGTTTTCCCCTTCTCCTGATTCCCAAGCTGAAATCTTCAGTTCTATCTCCTCCTCTCAAGTAGCAGTTGATGAACTGCACAACTATTGTAAGTGACTGCACTGTCAAGAGGGATGATGTTGTAGCCTGTTGCTAGATAATTAAATGCTGCTCACAACTGATGGAAATGATCTCACCAAGTGAAGGGTTGATCCCTCACAGAATTCCAAGATAAGATGCTTGGAACTTCCTTCCTCCTCTCAAACTCTAGTGCAGGAATGCATAATTCTTGTTGCTGGAAGTGCTAAAGAGAGGGGCTGAATGTGGTACTATTGCAGGATGATGAATGGTTTCTTAAAGAAACCTTTCCAGAGTAGGCACTCAAATTCCCTCATGGATAAGGGTGGGATCTCTGCTTGGAGACACCCATGTGCTAAACAACACAACAGACTTAGCTAAACAGCGGAAGCGTGTAGAAAGTCATAAAGACCCATAAATAATAATATTCATACTAATTTTCTTTGTTGCCCTCATCTTCCTTTTATGGTTGTGAGCCTTCCCTAGCCTTGTACCACCTCATAAATGCACTGTACATGTGGCCACTATCCTCCATAAAGACTGCGCTATCCTCCACTATCTCCATCATTTCTGCAATTACTCCCCCACTATCTCCATCATCTTGTATTTATTCCTCCATCATCTCCATCATATTACATTTATTCCTCCACTATCTCCATCATCTTCCTCATTATTTCTCCATGACCTCCACTCTTTCTTCATTATTATGTTGCTCCACTATTCTATAATGTTACTCCACTACTCAACTAAACCACATTCACACTATAGAAGTGGATCTTATTCATCTACTGGGTTTATGGGTCCCCCCACCCTCTTATTTACTTAACTAGTAAAGAAAAGTAAGAACTCTTATATTCTAATTAGCTGATGGCTAATTAGGAATATTGCATTTTTGAAGCAACGAAACCCTAGAATCCAAATCTCTAATACCAAATGTTTTGAAACAAGCTCCAAAAATAGAAGAAAAGAGAGATCAACGCCTTTGAAATTAGCCACTTCAAGGGGGGAACCTCCTTTACATTACATAAATGAAAAAAAATTGAATGATACAAATGAAAAAACCTCCTTCATATATGTAGGAGTCTATGGGGTCATAATATAATCCTAGCTAACCTAACAATAATAATTTAAGGGCACAACAATAACAATAGTGGGATTTTATGGGGCACAATAATAACAAAATGGGGATTACAAAGGTACAATAATAACAATAAGGGGGCTACACTAACAACAATAAGGGACTACACTAGTAATAAAGGGAAATAAAAAATTGGTATTCACGCACAGATGCAATTAACCATTAACAGAAGTAAATACACAATAACATAATAGTTTCAAATCTTAACGCAATTAACAAATAATCAATACAAAAAATCACATAAAAGTCCAGGTTTGCCAAAACAGTCTTCTTTATTAAGAGATCTATCAATTCCAGTACATTCAATCCTTCAGTCCAATAAAATCTAACCTTCCGCGCACATGGTTAGGAGAGTCCGCACACAACCAACACTTAGGTCTTCGTGCACACAGCCAACAAGAGCCTTTCTACCCAAAAACCCAGAATTAGCTCAAAAACTTAACCAAAACAGTTCACCATGAGATCATGTCCTTACTCGACTTAATCCTTACATATTTATACTATCTATATGCACACATACCATTGTCTCCAACCATGGTTTGAGACTCATTGTTTTCCCTTTAAAATTGTTACAATGATTAAGGTACTTTGACCTACCTCAAAGCCCCTTTAACTCTTTCACGCAGCGCGTACAACAAAACTTATACAAAACTTAACCCAAAATTGTACCCCAGGGGACCCCAATCTAAGAGGCCCCCAACACAAACTCCTGACTCATTCCAAGTCACTGCAGGGTGGTCTCCTTAATATTTGATTTTAGTGCTTCGACAGAGCTCTTAAGTGACAAGATAACTTCGATGCTCTATGCGATCGCACTCTGTGCTTCATCAACTAACTTTTCCTTTGTTGGTCCCCCAGCTGCGAGATTGATATTTTTTTGTGTTTTCTGGAGGCTTTTGAGGGTTCCATCAAGATTCTACAACAACTATAGGGTTTCCTCAGCCCAAGGTTGCATCCTTGTTTCCAAAAGCTATTCTCGACAACACAAGTATTTCTCAAAGAGTGGATCAATACCAAACATAGGCTTCAAAAAAAATTCAGAAATCAGAGAGCACAACTCGCAAAAATAACTCAGAAACTAAAGGGAACTAATGTGACCCCTTTTCTCATATTTATAGCATAAGCGCGCCTTAAATGTTCTTTTGTGCATTAATGTAGCCCCATAAATTCTAAAACAGCTCCAAATATGGCATAATGTCCTCATTAAATCCAATTTAGACGCTCCTCCAAACACTAAGATTTTTTTCTTGTCCAGATTTACTGTTCTAATGGCTATATTCTAGCACCTATGTGACCCAGTCAACCTCCTCATGCAGCTAGTGCACGCATGTCACACCTGTCTATGCAACTGCCATCCTTTTTGCGCAGATCCATATTTCCAACCATATAGTCATTTGGTGTGTGTGGGGAGAGTGTCGTGCCTGTAAGGCTTCAATCTACTTCCATTGACATACCCACGAAGGTTTACTCTGCTCAATGTGGCTATGCACACAGCACTTGCATCTGTGATTTCCTTGACAACATATGGTCTGAGCCAATGCATCTTGTTTTTCTCTGTGGCAGCGCGCAAACTAGTCGTCATACAAAAAAACCAAATTTTCTTCCTTAAATACCTTCTATATAATATGAATGTCATGCCAATCCTTTTTGCATGCCTTCTGAACTTGTTGATGGAAACCTGCAATGAATCGATCCTCTTTGAGCGTGACCAAATGCAACAATTTTTCTTCCATAATATCCTGCTCTACCATATTATTGAATGTTGCAATGCACAAACTTGGAACAATGTACTCCATTGTCGTAACAACTTCCTACCCATACACCATTCTTAATGGTGTCTTCCTATCAAATTTTTGCATGTGGTTCTATATTCCCAAAGAACCATAGGTATGCACACATCCCAATCATTTCGATTAGAATTGCAAACCCTAGTGAGTGCAGTATCCAATATCTTATTAAAATCTTCCACCGCATGATTCGTCTGTGGGTGATATGGAGTACTCTTCTAATGATGAATATGGAATTCTTATGTTAGAACTTCAATAGTTTCATTGAAAAAGTGTGTACCTCGATCGCTCTTAAAAATATTAGGGCACCCAAAATGAGTCAAGATGTTCTCAAAAATAAAATGTGCAGCTGTGTATGCACTATAATCCTTCATCAGCGTAGCTTCAACCCATCTAGTTGCATATTTTGTCACAGTGATTATGTAACGTGCACTCATCTTCTTTTCTGGAGGGACAATAGGTCAAATGAAATCAGTGGCCCATTTTTCAAAATCTTGCAACAACATCTGTGGGTGAAAGGTAATTTCATCTCTGCACGATGGTTTCCCCATCCTTTAGCATACATCACAAGTGCGTCACTGTGTAGCATGGGCCACCATAAACCAGCTCATAGGATATTTTGCACAGTAGCTTTCCCTGCATAGTGACCTCTGGAAAACCCCTCCATGAGCCTCAACTAATATATCTCGTCTCTTGAATTCTAATACATGCCTCCGCAAGACCTCATCTTCACCCATTTTTTACACCTGACTAGAAATTAGAGTAAATTAAACTATGTGCAAGACCAAACCTTTATTTTGTTGCAATGTATACTCCGTGGGCGCACTTCCAGTGGTTAAGAAATTAATAATGTCTTCAAAATGATCCTCAGCTACATTTATAGGAAATATTTTTGCATCTAGTAAACCATATTCCAATCTAGTTGTCTCTTCTCCATTTTCAATGTGCAACAAATGGTCTGGCTCAGAATTCAGTCTCCCAGGTTTCAAAATTACTTCAAAATCATACTTTTGAAATAGCATCAACCATCTAAAAATATTCCCCCCCAACACAGGCTTATTGACCAGGTACTTCGGCACAGAGTGGTCAGTAAGCATCTTAAAGTGACCTCCTAATAGATAATGGCGGAATTTCTATGGTGTGTATTCCATAGCCAGTCCTTCCCTTTATGTAGTTGAATAGTTACACTTCACGCTTTATAGCTTCCTACTTCCAAAGGAAATATGGTGGTCAATATCCTGAGATCTTGGTTGCGCTAAAATAGCTCCGAGCACAATGTGGGAGGCATCAACATGTACATGGAACACCTTCGACCAGTCTGGAATGACCAATATGGGTGTAGTGGCCATACTTTCCTTAACTAATTCAAAACTCTTTTGGAATTATTCATCCCAACAGAATGATGCATCCTTCTTGAGAAATTTCTCCATAGGCGCAATGATCAGTGTGTACCCTTGAATAAACTTCCGGTAATACCCTGTATACCCCAAAATTGAGCGCAGTTGTTTCACATTTGCAGGAACTTCCAGTTTAACAATAACTGTGATCTTGGCTGGATCCACCATCAATCCTTGCTGACAAACAATATGTCTGACCAAGATCCTAAATGGCACACAAAATATACACTTTTTTAGAATAAGTGAGATCAGATACTTCCAAAAAGTATACAGCATTAGGTGCAAACTCGAAACATGCTTCTTCAACAACCCAAAGACAGTCCAGTCATAAAATTATAATTCTAAGAACTTGTGTATGTATTCCTTGAACCCAGCTACTACCACGCGTGAGAAGATAGTTGGTTAATTTGTCAGACCCAATGGCATGATTGTATACTAAGAGGATCCCCATTTTGTCGCAAATTTTGTCTTACTTATATCTTCCAGTGCAATTTTGATATGGTGATATCCTAAGAAACCATTTGTAAATGAATATGCCTCTTATCCTCTTACATTTTCCAAGATCTCATTAGAAAATGAGGTCGGGAACGGATCATGTATGCAAACATCATTCAATTTGCACAGATCCACGCAAATCCTTATTTCTCCTTTGGTTCTCTTATCTTGTACCACCATAGGACTCACCCAATCAAATTCTTCTTGGCAACCATTTTTTGCAATTCTTCCTTAACTTTCTGCTTATATTTGGGATTCAATCCATACGAGTGCTACTTCACGGGTCACGCATTCAATTTTAAAGTAATCTTCATCACCCCTGTTACACCAATTTTTGGCCATCTAACCATTTACAATTAGATGGATCAAAGTACACCATGTAAGATCAATTTTACCATAGTAAAATTACTTTCACTATAAGAAATAATTTAATAAACCATATTTTATTAAGTTATTTCTGGTTCAAATAGGAAACCCCATGAGGAATAATTAAATAAATCATTATTTATTTTATTTACCTCTAGGAATGATTAATTAAGCTATTTTTTAAATAATATTCCCGGTCATATTTAACCCAATTAATGAGAAATAATTAGATAAATCATTATTTATATTATTATTCTCTAGGAATAATTAATTATATCATTATTTAATTAATATTCCTTATTAAAATTGACTAAATAATTTAGGAATAATAAAATAAATCATTATTTGTTAAATTATTCCTTAACCCCATTCTTGAAATGATAAATAAATCATTTATTTATTTACTATTTATAAATAAAGGGATTTAACCAATTTAAATTTCTTTTCCCTTCAACAAAATATAATAAAATATTCTAAGCAGTTAGATCTAGATCTTGGTTAATAATATTTTATTATGGACCATTATCAAGGATAACTCAATATTTTTTTATAAATAGGATGGTTTTTCATTAATTATTCACCTTTGATCATTTTTTCTTGGTCAGACTTTGATCCTTTTGTCATATTCATACTTTAATCGGTTTTATTACTATTTTGCTTCTTGAGCTCCCACAGAGTTCAACACGTATTGGGTTTTCTACACCATTGAGAGAGAGAAAATTATGGATCTAAATCATTGAGGACAGCCAAGAACCCATGCCATTGAGGGGGAACGGTAACATCATTCTCTGTTCCCTTCCCAAGTATTAATACATATAATTTTTTATATATCTTGCCTTGTCGATTGGATATTTCGAGAAACTCTTATTTCTTTTTACTATTAAAATTATTTTAGTGCATAGATCTGGATATTTTTTGCATTTTTTTTTACTATCTATTGCACATCTAATGAAGTTAAGTAGCCATATTTGTTGTTAGGGTTGTTTGTCACACACAACTAAAGTGATCTCTTTTGGTACACTTGTGTTAATAATTTACGCTAATAATTGGCAACTCCACTGCATTTTATTCAGATTCCTATGTGACCATTTTCTTCAGTAACTAGGGTTTGTCTTCATCTATTTTTAGTCTCTTAATGTTTTTTTACCTTTTATGCCCTAAAACAGTAAAAATTCTAACTTCTGGGTGTTTTCAGGTGTTTTCCGCATGTAACAGGTATCAGTCGCGCCAGAGACAACAATTTTTTCGTCTAGCCAAGGATCCCAGAACCACAACTCAAAAATTTTTATCCTAGAACCTGTGAGTTCAATCTCAAGTCACACCTGTGGGGCCAGCAACTACAATTTCAATAGCTAACAGGTCAGTACCTGCGAGCTACAACCTTTTGCAGGATTTTTCTGTGACTGTCAGGGTTTGCAGCAAGCACTGTTTAGGGTTTTATGACCTATGTCTCAATGTATATTAGGTCTGGGTATGCTTCTTTTGTCTCCTTGAAGTTGTACGAAGCCCCTTAGCTTTTTAGTACACTTCCACCTTTTTAGGAGGGGTTTAGCTAAGTAGGTAGTCTGAGATTTTGCAGCTCTTTCAACCATTGTTTAGGGTCTGATCTATCCTTCTTTCAAATCCTTTTAGATCATTTATTATTCCATCAAAAATACCCTCTTGATTTTTTTTTGGTCTTTCCCTTAGGGTCCCGCTTGTTTCCCTTAGGGTTGTAACCTTTTGCCTCATTTTTTGTAGCAATTTTCCCTCTGGCTTCTTGTTGTTCTCTACACCTTTTTTAGCATATATGAGTCATTATATCCTTGTCCCTTAGACCTTAGATATTTTTTTTCATCTGGTGCGTTTTGATTCAATTTCTCCCGCCTTTTAGAATAGTTGTTTGGGAAGCCTTATTTTGGGTTGATTTTATGCATCTTTAGCTGTGTATTTTACTGTCATTTCAGTTTTACTTACAGTTATTCAGCATTTTTTGTTTTTTTTTATACAACCATCTGGGTTTAATTAAAATTAACACATGGCTTACACACATGCACACCTAAAGCGAAGAGCTCTCGGTTTACACCACCAATCCAATGTAATGTCCCAAAATGGGAAAGACATGAATATTGAACATATGCATAATTCCAACTACAGTAAAATAAGAATAAAACATGTAGAACTGGAAAAATGTCAGAATACATCAAAACATCATACATATGGTCAGAAATAGTAGTCACATCAAATGAATATACACATTTCTCCAAAAATAATGCACTCAAGCCATCCAAAGATGGTTGGGACAACTCTAAATCCTAGCACTGGAAATGTTTTTTCTGCTACTGCTGCTACTGACGGAAACTATTGTTGCTACGAATATGATCCATGTGTGAGAGGCTACTGGAATGCTTAGAATTATGCAAGATTTTAACCATGGACTCTACTCGAAAAACACAGAAAAACACAGAAATGGTTTGGCCAGATTTTGAGTTTGAATTTCAGCCCTTTTGGGTTGCAAAATACACCCTCGTTGTCTGAGTTATGCACTCCCTGGAAAAAACTACTGATCTGGGTCTGAAATAATGATATATCCGCTACAATAGCACCCACTCAACTCACTAACTTAATGGTTGGTCCCTTCTCCGGATTATAAGCTAGGAAACTCGAGATCTAGCTCCTCCACTGAATATGCAACTACTGCATGCACAATTGTTGGGTAATACTGCGTTGTCTAGGGGGATAATGATGTAAACTGCTGATAGATAATATAATGATGATCCCATGCTGATGAAGTGATCCCTAGAGTGAAGGATTAATCCCTCACAGGATTCCAACTAAGTTGCTTGGACCTTCCTCTTCTCCTCAAACCCTCACTGCAGAATTACGCAATTCCTACAGGAAATGTTGTTGCATAGGGGAATTAAATAGATGGGATGATGCATGATATGACAATGAAACTCCCAGAAGACTATAATGGATCCACAGTGTGAAGGGTTGATCCCTCCACTAGTTTCTCAGCTGAAGTACTGAGAACAACCTCTCAACTCTCAAAACCTAGTTCAAGAATGCATAATTCCTGTAGCTGTAAGTGCAGATGACAGTAGATAAAAGTGGCACTAACTTCTGGATGATAAATGTTGTTCAATAAAACCTTCCCAGAGTAGGCACTCGAAGCCCCCCGTGGGTAAGGGTGGGATTCCCGCTTGGGAACACCCGGTGCTAAACAACACAACAGACTTAGCTAAACAGCTGAAGAGTGAAAATAAATGTCTTATGACACTCAAAAATAAAAATCCAGACACCCCTTCCTTTGTTTCCCTCCTCTTCCTTTTATGGTTGTGATCCTTCCCTATCCTTGGCCCACCTCATAACTGCCTTGCACATGTGGCCACTAGCCTCCATAAAGACTGTGTTGTCCTCCATGATCTCCATCATCTCTACAATTACTCTCCACTCCCCCCATCATGTGTGAATTTAATTCACTTTCTCCCTTACTTCATCATTATTTCACCATTATCTCCAGAATCTTCCTCATTATTTCTCCATGACCTCCACTCTTTCTTCATTATTATGTTGCTCCACTACTCCATAATGCTACTCCACTACTCAAATAACCCCCATTCACACTATAGAAGTGGATTTTATTCATCTACTGGGTTTATGGGTCCCTCCACCCTTTTACTTACTTAACTAAATAAGAAAAGTAAGAACTCTAATATTTCAATTAGTTGATGGAAAATTTGGAATATTACATTCCTCCTCACCAAAATGTTACTTTTCCTTAAGCAACTCCAAAAGTGGATGTTGCCAAAATCCATCTCCCTCCAAAGTGTCACCCTCATATGGAAGGTTTCCCCATATTCTCTATTGTGTTATTATTTCCCAGCTCCATAGCCTCCTCTCTAGAATGTCTAGAATGGCCTCCAACTATGTATCGAAATGCCTCTCCTCATCAATTAGTTCCCAAGTGGCAACCATCTGTTTTCCAAGAGCCTCTTCTCTGCATTAGATAAGTGAAGTGTAGTGGTTCCTTCCCCAAGTGGAAATTTGCAACTCAGAAACTATCTCTCCAACCCATGCTACATGGAGTAGGTTGTGTCCCTCCATGCTCCAATCCTTGGCCCTTGTGGCCTTTCTTGCTCTAAGCATCATCTCAACATTTTTCAAAGTAGGAAATAAATACATATGGATTAACATGTGAAATTTTGAACCATACTCTTCTAATAGCATCCACCACAGCAATGCCTCTTACTGCCACATCACACCATCATCATACCAAGTATGGTAGCCATACTCTCTCAAGGGAAGCCATTGCAGCAATGCCTCTTTCTACCACACCACGTCATCATCATACCAAGTATGGTGGCCATACTCTCCTAACAAAAGCCAACGCAGCAAGCCTTCATGTTGCCATCCCACATCATCATTATGCAAGGTATGGGAGAATGTCAATCCATATTCTCCTAAGAGTAACCAGTGCAACGATGACCCTTACTGACACCCCACATCATCATAATGCAAAGCATGAAGCAATGATATACTTTTTGACATGTATAATGTCACACCAAGCTCTCCTAATAGAAACTAACATAGTCAGGCTTCTTGCTGCAACATCATATGATTATCACGCAAATTCCTAAACAATAACATCCCCATTGACATGTGATATGTCATGTGATAGCCAAACTCTCTCAAAAGTAACTTGCGCAACCATACCTCCTATTGTTGCATCACACCATTACTATGTAAGGCATGGAACATACAAATGTGAAATTTTGGGTGGTAAACATACTCACCCAAGAGAAGCCAGCGCAGCCATGCTTCTTGCTGCCATGTGTCATAAATTTTTAAGTAGCTTTCCAACCACTTGCTCATCAACTCCCTCCATCCATCCAACTATGGGTGATGACTCATATCATGCACTAGCTTGGTATCCACCCAATGGAGAAACTCCTTCCAAAAACTACTCATAAAATAACTATCCCCATCACTATTTATGGCCTTGGGAAGACCATGAAGCATGAAGATATCTTGGAAAGATAATCTAGTCACGGGTGAAGAGATGTACCATGTGAAAATGTCAAAGAAATGTGCATACCTCGATAGTGGATCCCTATCGAAAATAGCATCGTCCACAATCTGATGACAATATTTTCACTCCATGATATGTCGAAGTGCATCCTCGTTGAGGTCTCTCCATGAGAACCTATCTCTGATGGCCCAATAAAACCTATGAGGTTTTGAATATGTTGCATGCAGAAACTTCTCTTTGAGTTGTGAGATTCTCATAAAGAATGCTTTGTCCTTATAATGGAATATGTTATCCATTACATCATGTATACCATATACCATCTTCCCATCCAATGCTTCATTAGTGAAGCGGTCATCGGAATGCTCAAATTCACTACTCCTCATTGATAGTGTTGTTGATCTCCATGATAGTGCATCTTCTGTCTCATGGCCATCTCCATACACAATGTTGAACTCATAGTCCTGCACTGTACTGATCCACCGTTGATGCATCTTCTACAACTGCTGCTCCTCCTCAAAAATATGTCGGAGACTATGGTGGTTGGTCCTCACCCGAAATCTACTTCCATTCAAAAACTGCCGGAATTTGACCAATGCATGTATAATGGCCAATATCTCTTTGTCGTAAATAGAATGCGACATCTAATGTGACAGTATCTTCCAGTTCTCGAAAGCTATTATATAACTTCCCTACATTAGGACTATGCTAATACCATCCTCAGAAACTCCACACTCCAACACAAAGTGTTGTGTATAGCTCAACAATGTCAAACTGGGACAGCTATACATCTTCTCCTTGAACCATTCAAGGGTCCTCTGTGTAGTGATAGTTTGTTGCTCCAAATCAGCAATGTGCTCTAACCCTTGGTCATGCAATTTCCCTGATGGCATGACCCCACAAATCTCAATTTGAGGTGTGGAAATAATATGTGGTGGAAATTTTTGCATACCTTGGATCAGCTGATGCTTGGGAAAATCTTGTAAAGCTACAAGATTTCCTCCAACTGGTGCAATTTCTTCTCCAACTGTTGGTGTTGGTGATGGCTTATCCTCTACTGCTACACCAGCATTGGTATCTGCTTCCTCTTCCTCGTGCACCTCCTGAATCATGCCTGGGACTCTCAATGTCGAATGCTCGGGACCATATTGCAAAGATGCAAGTGCTCCTCCCACTGATGCAAGTACCTCTACTGCAGCTGGTGGTGGTGGTAGTTGCTCTCCTCCCGGTGTATCTACGCTAACATCTCCCTTCTACTCCTCATACACTTTCTCTTTATTGTCGGAGAATGTCTCAATGGAATGTGCCTTTGGTTTTCTTTTTTCAAACCTCTTTACCAACCTTTGAGTGAAATTTGCATACGCAGTCACTCTTGCATGTTTCAATCTGTCGAACCACCAGTCATTTGCTTCACCCTCAAGGTGTAGCACTGCAATCTCAATAGCCTCTAATTCCGCTACTTGGTCACAACTTGAAGAATTCATCTAACTTCTCCATCCAAGCTTTTGTTGTGCTTTTGGATGACCCATCGAATGTAGGAAAACTGAATCTATTCTCCATATGCCCTCTTCTTCTATTGTTGTTGTGGGGTCTCAGGTTCTCTTTAATCTAGAAAAACTGTTGGAAAGTCAAATTCTCTTTGAATTCTCTAGATTGAGATCTGTACTATGCAATATAATCACTCAGAGTCTCATGTTCCAAATATCTTCCATCTCCATGCCATTCATTTCATTCTGCAAGGAAAGTGAGCATAGTAGGGTGTTGAGGAAATTTCTGCACCACCAGTTGCTTATGTTGTTGATAGGAAGTGCTCAAACCTTCTCCATTCTGAAACCCTATTGAGGTTTCCTTTTTCCTTTCCCTTCTCATTTCTTTGATCTCCATGGTGATATCCTGCATAGATCTAAAGAGAAGTGTAGAAAAACTCAATCATTCCGCCATTGAATACTTATTCTTTTTTTTCTTCTTCTTATTCTTCTGATGTCATGAAATGGCCACAAGATTAGCCAAATATCATGCTCTGATACCGCTATAATATCCCAAAATGGGAAAGACAGGAATATAGAACATATGTATAATTCCAACTACAGTAAAATAAGAATAAAACATGTAAAACTAGAAAAATGTTAGAATACATCAAAACATCATACATATGAGCAAAAACAGCTAAGCCATATCATTCTAATCACAAAAATGAATATACACAGTGCTCCAAAAATAATTCACTCAAGCAATCCAAATATGGTTGGGACAACTCTAAATCCTATCACTGGAAATGTTGGTGTTGCTACTGTTGCTACTGCTGGAAACTATTGTTGCTAGGAAGAAGATACATGTGTGAGAGGATTCTGGAGTGCTCATAATGATCCAGGATTTTAACCAGGGACTTTGCTAGAAACACCCAAAAAAACCCAAAAATGGTTTAGCCAGATTTTGAGTTTGGAATTTTGGCCCTTTTTAGGTTGCAAACTGCAGCCCTGTTGTCTGAGTTATGCACTCCCTGGAGACAACAACTGATCTGGGGCTGAAATAATGATATATCTGCTACAATTGCACCCACTCAAATTACTAACTAAAGGGTTGGTCCCTTCTCCAGATTCCAAGATAAGAAACTCAAGATCTAGCTCCTCCACTGAATATGTAGATGTTGCATGCACAACCGCTAGGTAATATTGCGCTCTCTAGGAGGGCTGGTGATGTAGCCTATTGATAGATAATAAAATTTTTATCCCAGGCTACTGAAGTGATCCCTGGAGTGAATGATTAATCCCTCACAGGATTCCAAGTTGAGTTGCTTGGAACTTGTTCTTCTCCTCAAATCTTCACTGCATAATTATGTAATTCCTGTAGGAAATGTTGCTGCATATGAGAATTATATGGATGGCCTAATTCCGGATATGGAAATGTAACTCTCAGAAGACTAAAATGGATCCACAATGTGAAGGGTTTATCCCTCCACCGGTTTCTCGGCTGAAGTACTGAGAACAACCTCCCAACTCTAAAAACCTAGGTCAGGAATGTGTAAATCATGTAGTTGGAAGTGAAGATGAGAGTGTTTGAAAGTGGCATTGATTATCGGATGATGAATTTTGTCCAATAAAACCTTCCCAGATTAGGCACTCAAAGTCCCCCGTGGGTAAGGGTGGGATTCCCACTTAGGAACACCTAGTGCTAAACAACACAACAAACTTAGCTAAATAGTTGAAGTTTGCAAAGAAATGTCTTACGACACTCAACAATAAAAATACAGAAACCCCTTCCTTTTCTACCCTCATCTTCCTTTTATGGTCGTGAGCCTTCCCTAGCCTTGGCCCACCTCATAAATATGTTTCACATGTGGCCACTAGCCTCCATAAAGACTGTGTTGTCCAGCATGATCTCCATCATCTTTGCAATTACTCTCCACTCCCTCCATCATGTGTGCATTTAAGGCACCACTTCCTTCATCACTTCATCATTATTTCTCCATTATATCCATCATCTTCCTCATTATTTCTCCATGACCTCCACTCTTTCTTCATTATTATGTTGATCCACTACTCCATAATGCTACTCCACTACTCAAATAACCCCCATTCACACTATAGAAGTGGATGTTATTCATCTACTAGGTTTATGGGTCCCTCCACCCTTTTATTTACTTAACTGAATAAGAAAAGAAATAACTCTAATATTCCAATTAGTTGATGGAAAATTTGGAATATTACAGCCAATACATAAACATTGTAATTAATTTATCTTCCCCTCTGAGCCTTTGTTTATCACTCTTCAATATTTTTGGGTTATCTGTGTCTTGCCATAATTTCTCCCCCAAGGCGCTTATCCTAGAGACTCGTAGGCCTTCATCCTCAGTTTATGTTAGGAATACTTAATCCAAAGCATAGATTCTGAGTTAGTCCTCCGCCGAGTCCCCATACTGACTCTGATTCTATTCCATCGGGTCCTCCCTCCAATTTCAAACCCAACTCTCCTCCACCTCATTTAGTCACCATGTCAAGCACCAATGCAGTTGTTGTTCCTCAATATGGTGGTAGCCCCGGCCCTAATTCTTGAGCTGCTACTAGTGGAACCACTACCAAAACCATTCTAGCTACTCCTTTTCTACCTTTTATGGCATGTTTAAGCGTCCCCAATTTCAGCCAATTGATTAATGACCCTATACTCCACTATCCAGGTTGGTTTGTTATGCTAACTAAGCTTCCTTCATACATCCCTAAGTTTGAAGGAAACACTAGAGAGTACCTTACTAATCAATTCCACTCCTTTCACATGTGGTGTTTTTCCAATTCCATCACTAATGACTCCATCCATCTTTGGTTATTCCAATGTACACTCACTAGAGAAGCTGCAAAGTGGTATATCAACCAAACTACTACCTCACATTCCAATTTTGCAACCCTTGCTAAGGATTTTTTGTCCTATTTCCAACTACCTCTCTGATATGATACCAGTACCGAGTTTTTGATCACATTCTGTCAAACTTTTACCACTCGCCTTTTTGACCATGTCCAAGAATGGCATAGAAGAAGGAGCTTATGTCGAGCTCCTACATTTGACGACTGTTTCTATATGGATTGGTTTCTCAGAATTATTTTTCCTTCTATTGGTAAAGATGTCGCATCTCACTTTCCTCAGACAAAGGAAGAAGCTCTCCAAGTCGCGTTGAAATATGACTTGATCTACGCCCAATATGGTTATGTTTATACCATTTTACTGGATATTCCTAGACCTGGTGGTGCCAACGCACCGAGGGAATCTGACACCGTCGATAGTATCATTGTATCTCTTTCACATTCATACACTCATCCTCCCATGGGTTACGGTTTCCCTCAGGGAGGGGCCAACTCCTCTAGCACTTATCCCCCTCCTGGTAGCATGTATCTAGGATAGAGCACACCTTACACATTTGCCCCATTGTAATAACTGATGCCAGGGCTAGCTAATGCTCAACCTTTTTGCCACAATGTTGCTCAACCTCCTTTATATCCTTACCCACATCCTAGTTCTCCAGCCCCTCCGGCATCAGTACCCTGGCCTCTTATGCCTTCTCAACCTCCGTTGTAGTAGCCACCTCCCCCTTAGAGCTAGGTGTATGAGAAGTAGAGTGTGACTCATCCTCCTAATTCCAAGAAAAAGAGGAAAGGCAACCAAATTCAACCAGTGCAAGGTAATCAAGGGCGCCAAGGTAACCAACTGAATGCACACCAAGGGAACTAGCCTAACACTAACAACCAGCAACATGGTGATCAGCCCAAGCATAAAAATCCTCTTTGTATGAAAAATCCTTGTTATTGTTGTGGTGTACATGTCCATTATACCCATGATTATCGCCTTTTACCCCAGATGCACCAGTTATGGGAAGCACAAGCAGCATCTAGAGGACAACAAGCCACTGCTTTGACTCCTCCAAATATTGCGCAATTTAAAATGGTTTTTTTCACTAATCCCTTCCCCAGGAATGATATGTGGCCGTCCAAACCCCTCAAGGTCAGGCCACCCCTCAACCTTCACTATCTTGTACCCCTAAATACCAAATTCTCATGATGAATTATGGCGAGTTCAATACCACTAATGTCAACCTTCAGACTCGATCATGCCAATATGACAAGGCACCTACTTCGTCTGCAACCGAGTCCCAAACAAAAGTTTCCACAGAGCCCATTTTGACGCCCAATTCTCCCACACAAATCCCTCATCCATGGGCAGAGGTTATTCTAAAGATCCCCAAGGGGCCATTATGTTGAAATTTTTCTTCTGCCAAAGCCGCCCACACTTACAACATATTAGATGACTTGGCACAATTTCTTGTTTCTATATCAATGTTGGAATTCCTCCAGTCATTTCCTTCACAACGTAAAGATATATTATCTGCTCTAGGAATTGTGGATCCTTCAAATGATCATTTCATTGTCTTTGATGTTGACAATTCATAACATCCCCCCTTACCTTCATTCGTCGCCTTCCAAATACCAGTCAAGATTCGTAATACCCATGTCCGCGATGTATCATTGAGGAGGGTGCATCCACCTACGTGATGTCTGCCTCTGTTTGGAATAAACTTGGATCAACTGACTTAGCCCCATCCACCATCACCTTGCATGCTTGGGGCGGTCACCTTTCTCATCCCCTTGGTATGTACCACAATTACTTAGTCACTCTTGTGGGAAAGACTATATGTGTTGACATTGAAGTCATTGACACCCCCTTGAATTATAATATCATGTTGGGTCGTAGCTATACCTATACGATGTTTGTTGTCACATTTGTGGCTTACCATAAGATGTTCTTTCCTCACAATGGAAAACCTCCCTCTAGTCTATCATATCTTAAGTGGCCGATAAGCAATCAGTGGCACCTCTCACCAGTGTTTCACCTTGATTCTTTAAAGATTCCACCTTACTTGGTTCATTCCCTGGTCTCCCCCCTCTTATCGCTAACCCAGATCGTCAAATTTTTTCATGATGCAATCGTCTTGGACTAGCCATAAGCGGTCTAGTTCAACCAGCCAGTAGCCTACACCTCTGCAACCTATTGGTGGTCACTTGACAGAGCCTTAAAGGCCTTCTTTTTAAGGACCTTATCCCTCTACTGGTTTCTCTTCCACCCCTTTTCAACCAAGAATGGTTCCCCCTATCCTTAATCATTTAGGAGCCATTCTTTTAGGCCATTACCCTTCCATTAATTTATCGTTTCTCACTCCCCCCTCTAGAGTCTTTTTGGTGCATGTTATGGCTACATTGAGCCTTCCCAATTTGACCCTGGGGAGCCCATTCTGGTACATTATCCCCCATCCAACACTCTGCCTATTCAGCTCAAACATTATATGGCTTTGACCTCGTTCCAATCGGTAACTATGACCCCTCCCTTTGCTTCAATGCCTCAGTCACCTCAACAAGAATCTACTCTTGTTGCGAAAGCATCTGGTGAGGTAGAAAAATCCAAAAAGAGGGAACCTAAGGACAAGGCCCCCAAAAAAACACATCCTCCTCCTAAGCCTCCAAATAAGTCACCTCTATGCACTTTGTGTGATGTTTTTTGGCACACTACCCATAATTGTCTTGAGCTTCCTTGTCTCAAACATGTGGTCAACAAAATGTTTCCTGAATCCGATATCCTGGAGGTCCATGTTACCTTACCCCATTCAGCTAAGAAACTAAAATTGTTGTGCATGAACCGCCCTTGTGCTTTTTCTGATCTTTATGGCAACTATTCTCACCTTTTTCCCCATCTCGACGACTTTCGCGACACCCTTGAGGTTGTTCACTGAATCGAGGCCAAACGTAGTGGATCCTCTACTCCTCTACTCATGAGTTTTTCTTCTGCAGAACTGGAGGACATTTCTTCACCCATTGTGCTACCTTCCCCCAATGTCTAGATGACAGAATATTTGTCCACTATCCTCTATCTGTCATCATCCATGATATCCATGGTGGAAAACCCCTTCGGAACATTCCCTTCTATTTCAACTAAACCTCCTTCCACGATCACCTTGGGCTCAACATCAGTATATTTTTCATCCACTAGCTCTTTGTCTACCCTCCATATCGATGTGCATGTGAACCATATCTCTCATGATGATGCATCAGGTAGCCCCGCTGCGTCATGTGGTTTTTCTTTTTCCAATCCCCCCCATCTTTCATTCTGATGAAGACATTATGGAAGCAATAACCACCCCTGACTTTCCCTGGGATGATATGCACCATCGTTCGTATTTCCTTTTGTAGCACACCCTAACCAACATGTTGTGGATTCCAAATACTTCATCCATAGTGAGTTCAATTGGATACACCCCCCCTTACATCTAACCCATGAATTCGATCCACATACACCTTTTGGTCATTACATTGACACCCAATGTTTGGGTAAAGGGGCACTCATATTTGAGAGTCTAGGAGAAGCACTTCTCCACAACCTTCCTAGTGTATATGGTCGTTTCAACTCTAGTACCATTATTCTTCCCCATTTAGAAGAACCTCTAGAGTCCTATATCACTTCAAATCACTCTAAGGATGATCCACTTAATCATTCCTTCATCTTACTTCAACAACCCAGTCCCTTAGACATTTTTTTTGACCAAACTCAGTATTTTCTAGGTGAGCACTAGTTCATTATATCCGAAGCCACTCTTTGGGGTAGTGACACCATGTATGCGAACCTAGAAATTTAGTCTATTTGCTTTATATATGCACTACCAAACGAGATTGGTAATCCACCATTTCCTTTCTCTAACGGCATATCTCCATTCTTCCCATAGAAGATAACCATAACATAATCAAATTGCGAACCTCATCATAAAAATTTGTTTAGATTCAACTTTTATAAATACATTTGGCATGACCATAGCATGTTTTGGGGAAAATATTCCCCTACACCTTCCTATCATCCTCTTGAGGATTTAGTTCCTATGATATTAACTTCTTGAATCCATTATTACAGCACTTGGAACACCATGGCACTCCACAAAATCCTCTAGCTAGGGGCATCATTCCCACCTTCGCATACCATATCACTCCCCTCCATCGCATATGCATGGGGGTAGTATCCCATGCTTGGGGGCATGATGGCACCCCTGGCCACCTTCTCACTTGAGTAACATAATTCTCGTCCTAGATCCCAGCAATTTAGGTATGGTCAATTATCCTCCCATTCATTGGATAGTTTGTCCTACCAACCTATCTGGCGAGCCATATATCGTATATGCTTGATACCATATTTTCAAATATTCTACTTTATGTGATACTATACTTACCACTTGGTCCCCATGTTTTACTTGGTGGGCAGGGATGATTCGAGACCTCCTCTAGTAGTTCATTCTTGTATTCCTTGCTTACCTTGATCCTTCACCAGGAACCATCTTTCCAAGAAGTGTTAAGGCCACCTTTAGACAAGTAAGGCCACCAACCTGAAAGTCACAGATCCTGATTCTAATAGTCGATTTTTCTGCTATGATTGCCACAATATTTAGGACCTACTCCTACTCTCTAAATTCACCACAGCTCCACTAGAAAATGAACCAAATTGGATGGAAATCTCCCTATTAAAATAGAAACCCTAATTTTTCTTTCGCTAATTGCGACCAAATCATAGATCTGTTTGAGGAACCATTATCACCATTGGAAAACTCTCATCGAGCTCTAAAATGGGTACCCTTTTATTTTTGGTGATTTGATACTTCACCCGGAAGCCTTTTTTCCAGGAAGAGTCACTTCGTCGCCTCCCAAAATCAAATTTCTGCACTTGCACCACTTGTACTTGGGGCACCACTTTGCCTTCATACTTTTCAACACATATGTCAATTTTTGTCATGAGTAACCATATTTTTCTCATGTTTTTATGGTCCCCTGTTGGCTCGAGGGGTCCTGACCCAGGTTTGGAGGTTAAGGTTTGCCAACAAACCCCTATCCTACTGGCCCTTTCGGCAGTGACCTGCTTGTGCAGGCCAAAGTCTCACCTAAAGAAGTATGGGAGGGTGTTGGAACCAAGTTTCCGCACCTTGGGAGAGAGAAGGTAATTCAAGTTGGTTTGCAACTTATCAAATCTATACAACAAGAGGTTGTTCACGAGAGTCTCAATAAATAACCAAAAGATAGCTTATCATATCTAATTAACAAGTTCGCATCCACGTGCGTACTATCAGCTATAATCATAGAACAACATAATCACAGTGAATTAACAGATCACAGATACATGTACCATAAACATAGATAATTCGCAGATACTAAAAAATACATAATCATATAGCTCAAGTTCACATCAACCATAACAGAATAGATTTAGATAACATCAGATATCCACTTTAATTCCGCACATATATATCATTACCCAAAATCCTCTTACATTCCTAATTAACACCTGCATACACAGCCAGCAAGGTCCGCACACAGCAGGATAGAGGATCTCCGCGCACACAGCCATCAAGATTCCTAACCCAAACAACCTTAACACAGATCTAACAATTCGTACTTTGCATCAATCTTTATTTATTCCTCCCTATGACTCAAAAAGGTTCATCTATTTATAGCGATTTAGCATACACATCCAATGATCTGCAAATTGTGGTTTGTGGACTCTTGGTCTACCCTTGACCCATTTACAATGCGTTAGGGGCTTTGACCCACCCAAAAACCCCTACGTTAGAGTAAACAATACAAAATTATACAAAAATGGACAAAATTCATATCCTTTGGGAGACCCTGCTCCAACAGTCCCCCAACACAATCTTGTGACTCTTCCCAAGTAACTGTGCTGGTGGGGCTTCAACCTACGCTTACAATACTCAGATTTCCTCGGCTAATAGAGGCAGCATGCCTTCACTTTAGACAGTTGCATTTTGTGCAATGTCGACCAAATTTTCTGACATCGGTCCTTCAGTTGCAGCGGTGACACTTTCCAAAGTTTGGTTTAGCTGCTTGATAGCAACGTCGACATCATGTGAAATTTTGAGGGTTGCGTCAGCCCACAGCTATAGTCGGTCGCCAAGGATATTATTCTTTTGCTGAAGTTCATCGATATCTACTTGGAGCACTTGGCTGGTGCGTAGTCGTTGCAAGCACTGAGCAGGAACCAAAGTGGGCAAGGTAGCTTTTATTGTCTCGAACTCTTCTTCTTTTTGGTGTAGGTCCTGGTTTATCCCTCACAAGATTGGATCATGTTGGACCTTAGTCCATAGCTGCATGGCGGTCTCCAGTAGTTGGGCTCCCTGCATGATCTGCCCTGTGATGACATTCGTAGCCGCGGTGACCAGCGAAGTTCGCTAGGCCCGGACCTTCGAGCTGTAACTTATCCTGCAAATATGCGATCTGCTGCTCCATGTGTGTCTTGAAAATTGAACTTCATCTTGGGAGGCCTTGAGTGCTATGACCAATCTTTCTACTTTTTCCTGAGGGGTGGCGGATGTCGGGATCTCTGTGGGAACATCTGTGCACAGTCAGTGAATCGGGTCTTCGAGATCTGTGTGCTTTGCGGTGGCGAGGCACACCTCAACATTCTTTGCATTGATTGTTTGTTTAGATACGTTGAGCTTTTGGTTCACTTGTTGATCGCGATAGTGGATTTCCTAAAATACAACGGTGTGGAGACCCTGCAAGGCCTCATGAGGGAGCCTAGCTAATTTCAGCTGGACTTCTGTACTGGCCTAGACTTGGAGTCCCAGGTCGGGTGAACTAAGCACCAGAGCTATGCTAGAGAGAGAACAGAGGCGGTTGTCATCTATAACTAGTGTTGCTCTGCTGACAGCGGGGGTTGGTCATACCAAGGTTGCACTAATCTGCAATGTGTATTTCTTTAATTGTAGCGCTCGCAAATCAGCCAGAACTACGTCGACCGCGACCCGTTTCTGCTCTTATAAGGTGGCCCATCTGTCCTCCGTGGCTAGAGTGACTGCATCAACTATTTTTCCAGGTCTCCGTCATTCAATGTGACTATTTCGACTCATTTTACTCACTGATATCGCTTCTTTTTGCGAGGCATACTGACAGGCTCACTTGTTCACTCCGTGTCATGGGGGGAGGTACATCTACCTGCAGCCAGACCTTCTGTACCCAATCTGGTCTATGAATCTGTCTGGGTCTCTGCTTCTACATCCTTCTTCTACTGCGCATCCTTTTGGGTGGTTGCACCAGTGTCTTGTCTGGTACTCTTAGGTGTACCTCTGATATCTGGGACGATGACAGGGGGGGTGACTTGGGATGTGGTGGTGCCTCTAATGCCCTTCACACTATTTTTGAAGCTGATTTTCCAATTAGGGGACCAGATCACAATGATGTTGTCGATTTCTTCATCCATCACCATATAAGGAAGCATAGTCTAGGCTTTCTCCTTGTGCACTCTGATCTGAACATTGTGCAGAGTGACCTAAAACGTGGAAATTCCCTTGTATCTCTCGTACACAATAGGGGACAACCATGGTCAGGAGTTAATAGTTGCGGCCACGCTACTCTGAAAAAGGACCCAGAACACCTGGTTGTCCTCAAGCCGTTGCGGATCCATGGAATCCCATAAGTGTGCATAGCAAGCCCCTTCTCACATATCCGAGGTAATCTCAGGGAGGACTAACTCCATAGGAGCTTCCCAAGAAACCAATGCTATAAGGAACAACAACCAAGAGTAAAAAAAGGTGTGGCCCTACTCCTGGGACATGCGAACATCAGTGAGCAACTCATCACACAAATATTGTGCCCAGTTAAAACATACTCCTTTCCCTCATTAGCCGGCCAACCGAATTATGTAGGCTGGAATGGAGGTGACCTGACATTTCCTCATCATTTTACAAGCTAACAGCATGGTGCCCAAATGTGTAACTTGGTCACTGATGGTCTTAATGATAAACACCCAAGAATTTCGGTCCACATGATACTTTTGGCGCCTGAACTCAGCAGTCTCCCCCTCATATTTCTTACCCACACGCTCCAGGGGGTTCGATCCACTCATGGGGAGACCATTAATCCAATGAACTAGCGTAGAATCAATGGAAATCATATCTTGGATCCATAGGCATCCATCATGAATCAGTACGAGAAATTGTCTTGTGAGCCAGTCTGTGACATTGTAGTGTCCAAAGTGGGGCATCCTGAGCATATTTAGGAGCCCAGACCCAACCAAACCTTCCATATCTCTTTCACTCATCTAAACCTCCAAAATTGTCAATATCATGTGCAAAAGGGTATCTAACATGGCTTTTAATTATGTTTGTGTGTTTTCTATTTGATTTAGATTTTGTTCATACAGCTGCGGAAACTTGTCACTTTCCGCAGCCGCTGCAACTTTCCGCAGCTACTTTGTGGAAATCAATGTTACAGGTGTCAACGAAGGAAACGAGCCACATGGGCAGGCTAGGAATGACAAGGACATGGTTCGTGTCCTATTGGTTCAAGTAAATTTGTCAAGGAAAGCCGCGGTCAAAGCCATCCACATGGAAGTCAACTGTGGAGTTCTATGTCGGCTGGACTCTGTTTCGTGGCATAGAAACATCCATACGGCCGTTTCCAAGCTTGCGGAGGTTAATTGACATCTGTGCAAAGTTCTGGAGTTGAATTTAAGCGCCCACCTTCCATAGATCCGTTTTCCAACATGGCCATACTCCTATATCCGTGGCCGTAGTGGTCTACGTGCTGGCTGCTATCATAAACTTCAGGAGACAGTTACATTTTGTTGCTTTATAAAGAGCGTTTGCATACGCACGTAGAGTTAGTGAATGTGAGTTGATAGTTGTTAGTTGATATAGCCGTTGAGTTGATGTACGTACTCTGTTATGTGGTGATTACACTGCCTTGAGCCGTAATACCACCAGTCTATAATGACTTGCTTTTTAATGTGAAAAACTCTGTTTTCATAACTTAATTTGTGTTGAGGATCGTTACCAAAGCTGCGTAGAGGGCCCCTGCTCAGCCGAGGTTCTGTGTATTAATGTTTATATTTTTCATTTCATTTCTTTCAGCAGTCATTGTATCATAACCCATTACATGTTCATATTTCATAGTTGTTTCATTTCTGTTCATACATTTCTGTAATTTCCATTGCATTCCTGTCTTTTATGTTTTTATGATTGTTAAAACACTGATCAGTTTTCTTGTGCAGGTTTTAGGTAGACAGCCCGGGGCATTTTCATAGTATTTTTGCTAATGATATGAAACTAACATTATTCTGCTGCTAGTTTTCTTTCCACAGTCTTTGTTTAACTTCAGTCTTGTCTTGTGCACTTCAGTTTTGCTTATCTGATTCAGTAGTTAAAATTAGGACATATTGTTACTCATAGCGTCTTCTAGTTACCTCCCAGTTGCCACTGACCGATGGTGAGGGGCTGCATGATGAAATGTGTAGTTTAGTATTAGTTTCCTTTCTCGCAAAATTAGATCAATTCAACCGTTTCAACCGTCTCTGCTTCAGCACTTACCACAAATCGACCGATGGTGAGGGGCCGCATGATGAAATGTGTATGGTTTAGTATTAGTTTACTTTCTGCAAATTAAATATCAGTTACACAAGTTGTTTATGATTACTTCCACAAGTCATAGCTGGTCTAATGATGAAGGGTCAGAAAATGAATTGATGTAATCTGATTTAGATTTATTTCATTGTAATTTTGAATTTCCATAAGCGTAGTTTCTTTTGTGTTCAGTTGGCAGCAAGAATAGTTTAGTTTTCATGTTCACTAGTTTCTTGTTTTGATTCATTAGATTAGCAGCACTTTTCATTTCAGCAGTACACTTTTACTTTCTTTTGTCATTGTAATTTCAATTTGCTTTTAAAGTTTCGAGATTGGTAAATCATTATAGGGGATATCACGTCCTTGAACAAATATAACCAAGCTTGCTTTTCACTTTAGAATTTCCATTTCACCTTAGAAAGACCATAAACGACAAAAAGTTAAGAAAGAGGTTATCTTGCACATATAGTGCGCCGCACTTCATCACCTTACGATTCCCGGATTGACAATTAAATGCAGCAATTTAGGACACACTAAATTGACCAAACATTTTGGCGCCGTTGCCGGGGAAGTGTAACTAGGTAGCCAATTTCTTAAAAAAAAAACACATAAAATCATAAAAGAAGAGAAAACTTGATAACTTCTTGAAGTATGCTCTCCTCTTGCACCTAGTGTGATCTGGAGGATCAGAAAAGAGAGTTATTGGTTTAGTAATTTCTTAAGTATGCTCTCTTCTTGCACCTAGTGTGATCTGGAAGATCAGAAAGAGAATTATTAGCCCAACTTTTGTTAAAAAAATATAAAAAAAAATGACATGCATAGAGCAAGAGATTCTAGGGGAAGGTTTATAGCTAAAGCCAAGAGTTCGATTTTCATAACTCCATCTTCTTCAAGGCATAGACCAGATTCACCATCATCTACCCCTAGCCTTAAGATTTTTGGAAGTCAAGGAACAACTGAATTAGAGGATTCTCCTACACCACCTACTAAAACCCACTTAGTCAACAAAGAGACTTTCTCTCATCCTTCCTAGGTAGAAGAACTAGAGGACTATAAGGACTCTAAAGAAACTAGCATGGCAGAGGAAGTAATAAATAGAGGTGGAGGTAGAGGAGGAGGAGATAATGAAGATAACAATGGTGAAGGAAATAACGGTAGAAATAGGGACGATTTTCTTTGATTCCCTATAGTTGATGAGGAAACTCATGCAACAATGAAAAATATTTCACCATCTGTTCTCCCTAACTTTTATGGATTACGAAGTGAGGATCCTGAAACATTTCTGTTTGAGTTTGAAGTAGTGTGCCGAACTTATGACTATATGGAAGATTCTCAAAACTCAAACTATTTCCTTCAACTTTGAAGGGATCTGCTTTGAAATGGTTCATGGGATTAGCCACTCAATCTATCAGGACTTGGAATGATATGAAACAAACATTTTTGGATAGATACTTGGACTATTGTATGCCCACCAATCACAAGGATGAGGTATTCAAAATGATGCAAAAAGAAGATGAAAATTTGGAAGACTTAATTGAAATATTTTAATACAACTTGAAAAGAGCAAAGATGAGCAACTTAGATAATGAAACCTTGAAAGACCTCCTATTAAAAGCCATTAGAGATGAATGGATAGACATTTTAAACATGATGGGTAAAGGAGACATTTCTCAACTCCCATTTCATGATATAACAGAACTATGTATCCAATTCTCAAGGGGAAGATCTAAAACTGGGAAAGGGCCTAGGGATTCTTCTCTTATTAGGGCTAACAAATCTGCAACTGGATCAGTAAGTAGGGCAGAGATTGGTAATATGCTTGATGAGTTTAAAACTGATATCTTAGGGGGTCTTAGTGAACAACTAGACACTTTTAAAATCCAAAACAAGCAGAAAGCAGAAACAGATGCTTTAGCCATCTTTTGTCCGAAATGTAGAAAGAAACATGCTTTAAGGGAATGTCCCTTGGATGCAAAAGTTGTCGAAACATGTATGATTTGCTCAGAAAATCATGAAATCAAGGATTGTCCTTCAATCCCTGGACTCAAAGCTGTTTTTCAAGAAGATCCAAATTCAATAGAGTCTCTCTGTTTTGTCGCAAGGAGACCTTGGCAGGGACAACAATCTCACGGGTTTAATAACCCTATGAATCTTCAAACCCCACCAAATTGGACTCCTTGGCAACAACCTTGGCCCCAACATCAAAATTCATATCAACCATGGGTACAAGGGATGCAAAATCCTTATGGGAGATTTGCTCAATTTTATCAATATCCTCCATCTTTTCAAAACCAACAAGCTCCACAATTTCCAAGCCAAAATCCACAACAACTTTCTTTGCCATTTCCACAACATCAACCTTCTCAACAAAATACAAATCCTCAACTCATGCTCCCATACCAACAGAAGACAAATCAACTTCCAGCTCAGCCATTGCCAAATCCTAACAATAAGAATCCTCAAACTACTTATATGGTAGAAGGACAACAATTTCCTACCTATATGATTGTTCCTCTCAACGATGTACAACTCAGATCTGGTAGAGTTTTAGAAAACCTTCTATAGACATTCAAGAGCAAGATACCTCTGAGGAGGACTCTCTTCAAGTCAATAAGGGTTCTGAGGAAGAATCTCTTCAAAATTCAAAAATTCAAAAAGAAAAAGAAAAGCTAGCATCCACAACTCCTATAGTTGAGCAACCCGTATCTTCATCTACACCTCCTTTTCCGGAAAGACTACAAATTGATAAGGGGGTGGAAAAACAAATTTTGTTGCCTAACTATGACTTTCTAGATGAATTCAAGAATGTTTGTATCAAGATTCCATTGCTACAAGCCATTCGAGAAATTCCTATTCTAGCAAAAACCATAAAGGAGTTGAGTTTCAAAAGACCAGGAAGAAAGCTAAAGGACACAAGAAGAATCCACCTGGTAGGAAAGATTGCAGACATTATGATGGGAAAAATTACCATGCAGAAGTATGTAGATCCAGGAAGTCCAATTGTCAAGACACATATAAATGGGATAGAAATTCCAAACACATTGATTGACTTAGGGCTGCTATCAACATTATGAGTAGACAGACTATGGAACAGTTAAAACTTCCTAACCTTCTTTTTACACCTACTTTATTGCAACTTGCAGATCGATCGGTTATTAAACCATATGGTGTATTAGAAGATATTTCAGTCTCCTTAGATTCTTGGGAATATCCAGTAGACTTTATGATTTTGACTCCCAAAAGCAATCTAGGAGGACATCCAATTATCTTAGGAAGACCTTGGCCGGCCACAGCTGATGCTTTTATTAGTTGTAGATCTGGAGACATGTACATTTCTAATGGTAATTCGACAAAGAAATTCAATTTGTATCCTCCTGCAAGAGAAATTACAGAAATAGGAGACAATGAATGGGTCGATGATGAGAACACTATACAATCTGTCTTTACCATTTCTGAAATCAGTGAGGATTGTCAAATTCTGAACACATTAGAAAATTTTGAAGTAACTTCAGAATATGACCCCACACAATTTCAGATAGAATCTGACATAGAATATTTATCATCAAGACAAATGTCTCTTTACTCTATGGAAGAATTTGGTAATTCTGTTTTTGAGATTTTTCCAGAAAAGACATTGAATATCAATAAACATCTGGAGAAGTCACAACAAGAAGAACTAACCAGAATCTTGCAAAAACATTCTACTACATTTGCATGGGAGTATACTGATATGAAGGGTATTGATCCTAAGACTTGCATCCATCATATCTATATTGAGGAAAACAGTAGACCAATCAGACAACCTCAAAGAAGGATGAATCCAAATCTTAGGGAGATAGTGAAAGAAGAGCTCCAAAAACTTCTCAATGTAAACTTCATCTATCCAATTTCAGATAACCGATGGGTTTCTCCTTTGGTTATAGTACCTAAAAAGAATGGTAAATGGAGAGTATGCATTGATTACAGGGAGTTGAACAAAGCAACTTTGAAGGATCACTTTCCTTTGCCTTTTATTGATCAGGTATTAGATACATTAGCAGGTAAAAAGTACTTTTCATTTTTGGATGGTTTTAGTGGTTATAATCAAATTCAGGTAGCACCTGAAGATCAAGATAAGACCACATTTACTTGTCCATGGGGAACTTTTGCCTATCAAGTGCTTCCTTTTGGGTTATGTAATGCACCTGCAACATTCCAAAGAGCAGTACTAGGAATTTTTTCTGATCTAATCCATGATTGTGTAGAGGTTTATATGGATGATTTTACAGCTTATGGTAATTCATTTGAAGAGGCATTAGAAAATTTGGAAAAAGTTCTTATAAGATGTAAAGAAACAAACCTTTCATTAAGCCATGAAAAATGCTTTATGATGTTTATTGAAGGGATTGTTTTAGGACATCATATTTCAGGAGATGGAATTAAAGTTGATAGATCAAAAGTTGAAGTCATCTCCAAGTTGCCTATTCCAAATTGTCAAAGAGATGTTAGAAGTTTTCTAGGATTTACTGGTTACTATAGAAGATTTATAGAAAACTTCACTAAAATAGCATCTCCACTCTTCAAGTTGCTTACAAAAGACTGTGAATTTAAATGGGATCCCGATTGTCAATCAGCTTTTGAAACTTTGAAAACAAGAATATCTGAAGCACCTATCTTGAGAGGACCAAATTGGAAACTTCCTTTCCATATTTCTACAGATGCTTCAGATACAGCTCTTGGAGCTGTGTTGGGTCAAAAGATTTAATTCCTTATGCCATTTATTACACCAGTAAAAATTTGACTCCCACAGAGTTGAATTATACTGTGACTGAAAAAGAGTTCTTAGCTGTTGTTCATGCAATTAATAAATTTAGACATTACATAACAGGCTATGAAACTTTTATTCATACTGACCATTCTGCAATTAGATATTTAATGAACAAACCTGTTACTAATGGCAAAGTGACAAGATGGCTTTTACTTTTGCAAGAATTCAATATTACTGTGTTGGATAGACCAGGAAAACAGAATACAGTAGCTGATTTCTTGTCTAGAATTCAAAATACTAAAGAAGATTCTCCCGTAGAAGATAAGTTTCCTGATGAATATTTGTTTGCAGTAACTATTAAGACCCCTTGGTATGCAGATATTGCTAACTATTTGGTTACAGGGAAACTACCTTCACATTTATTTCCAAGAGAAAAACGAAAAATTATTCAGGAGAGTTCAAGATATTCATGGATTTCTAACGAATTGTTTAAAACAAGGCCAGATCTTGTGATCAGAAGATGTGTCAGGGAAGATGAAATGCCTGATATTCTTAAGGCATGTCATGATGAACCATGCGGCGGACACTTTGCTGACAAAAGGACGGCCTATAAAATCCTTTCCTTGGGATATTATTGGCCTTCTCTCTTCAAAGATGCAAAACAATATGTCAAAAGGTGTGATAGCTGCCAAAGAGTAGGGAAACCTACCCTTTCAAATGAAATGCCACCGCAAACACAGGTACTCATTGAACCCTTTGAAAAATGGGCTTTAGATTTCATTGGACCGATTAATCCACCATCGAAGCAAAAGAAGTATATATTGGTTTGCACTGATTATGTTACTAAATGGGTAGAAGCTAAAGCATTAGTATCTGCTACTGAAAATTCAGTTGTTCATTTTCTTTATGAGGATAATTTTACTCGCTTTGGTGTTCCAAGAGAAATTGTAACAGATCAGGGGAGCCAATTCACATCAAATTTGGTGGAGAAGTTGATGGAAGAATACAAAATCAAGCACAGAAAATCTACTCCTTACCATCCACAAGCAAATGGTCAAGTGGAGTCCACAAACAAATTTCTTGAAAGTATCATTACCAAAATTGTTCATCTACATAGAAGAGATTGGGCAGAAAGGCTTCCAGAAGCCTTGTGGGCCTACAGAACTACATGGAGGAATACAACAGGACATTCTCCCTATGAACTTGTTTATGGGAAAGAAGTCTTGTTCCCCATTGAGTTCCAAGTCAAGACCTTAAAGATAGCAGTTCAGTTGGGAATGGACTTATCAGAAGCCCAAAAGCATAGAATGGAGCAATTGAATGAGCTAGATGAGATCAGACAAGAAGCAATTCTAAAAACTGATCTAGTTCAATATCAAAGAACCAAGTGGCATGACAAATATATCAAAGAGAAGAAGTTTCAAGAAGGAGATTGGGCATTGTTGTTTGACTCCAAGTTTAAAGACTTTCAAGGGAAATTTCAGACTCATTGGCTTGGGCCATATGAGATTGACAAGGTCTTTAACAATGGAGCTGTAAGAATGAAGACCATTGATGAGTTTCAAACTCCTCTTTTAGTGAATGGCCATAGATTGAAAGTTTATCATAAGCCACTCTCTAAAGAGGATTTTGTCAAGTTGTTTCAAGAAAATTCTGCAATCAGGCTGGTACAGAAGAATCCTTCTTCTCTACCAAGCTAGTTTTTGTTTTTCAAGTTAAAAAAAAAAAAAAAAAAAAAAAAAAAAAAAAAAAGAAAGAAAAAATGGTATAAGCCTGAAAACCAATCATTGATTGGCAGTCTTATACAGAAAATATGGAGTGAAAATCAGGGATACCTGACACTCTATATTTTCCAAAAAAAAAAAAAAATTATGTCTTTTATTTCATTTCATCTCACCACCCACTCCATTTCATTCCACTTCATTTCATTTCATTTCACTTCATTCCACTTCATCTCATCCATTCCATCAATAAAAATCTTTTTATGACCATTTCCACCTGGTCATTTGTCATTTTTTCATTTCTATTTCAGCCAAGTAATAGCTGTGTCAGTTTCCGCAGCTGACATCTGTTTCCGCAGCTGACTCCAGTTTCCGCAGCCAGAAGCAGATTCCGCAGCTGCTACTACTCTGTTTTCAAAAAGAATGTACAATTAGTTGTTGTTTTCATAAAATCATGAAATAAAATGCAGGAGAGGATCAATGGGACATTCAAGACACTAATGAAGATCAATCAGTTGAAGACCAAGGGCAAAAGCAAGGATTCCAAAGGTATGAATAAATTTTATTTCAAATAGTATAAAAAAAACACATTTTTATGTAATTTTAAACTATGAGCTCTACCCATAATGCGCAATGATTATATTGACAGTCCGTAACCTTCCACGATCTCGATGTTATCCTCTTGCATTTATTCACAAACGGTTTCATTATTGAAATTCCGACTCTTACTCATGTTCAAATAGCCCACCGTAGATAATGATACGTATTTGAGTTGACAAAGGACTCTTACAAGCCGCATAACTTCATAATCATTGATTGAAACATGTTCATATTTATGACACAGCCACCAAAAATTCAAAATGCGGCCGAATGCATTATGCTTTGTTAACCTCTTTGTCGTGTCTCTGTCGTGTTTACAAAACCCCACTCTACTCATTCTCATTCCCTGTTTCACTCCATTCCGTTCCTTTTGTTCACTCTCATTCCCGTATGTTCACCCACAGTCTTATTCCATTCTGTGTATGGTGCTCATTTCCGTTTTGTGATAACGTCCCCACAGCATTGTGCTCGACTCTGTATATCCCATTGTTTTATTTCCACTTAAACCCTCACAGAGGCAAGCCGTGAAGCACAGAGAAGTAAAATGGGAAAATTATTAAGGCCAGAGCCGGAAGGACCGAAGTTCATAGAGGGATTTCCACAAGCAAAAGAGATGTTGAGAAAAGCTAAATGGCTGCGTTTTATTCAGAAATTCCGGGGTTACCACAGAGAAGTTACCAAAGCGTTTGCAAGATCATTTGATGGCTCGGAAGCAGAAGTGGGAGACCTCAAGTCTTTGGTTAATGAAGCATCAATAGCAGCAGCCACAGAGCTTCTTCAGGAAGGAGAACGTTGGTTCAAAAACAAAAGTATCAGTGATGAGGCATGGAGAACAATCCTCCGAAATCAAGGTATGGATATCACTGTTTTCAAAAGAGGAATTCCAGTGCATCCAATAAAAGATGAATGGGCCACTTTATTACTCATTGTTCAGAAATTTATCACATGTGAAGGCCGCTTTGGCTCTATGTACATGTATCATACTAGGATATTGATGAATTTCCTTGAAAACCAAACTCTCAATATTCCTTATTTCCTATTCAATAGCTTGAAGAAAATGGCTGTGACTGTGCAAAAACACCTAGGAGATGTAGAGCCTCATTTATATCATCATGGGCTTATAAAAATTTTGATTGAAAAGGAGCTAAAAGAAAGAAAAGATACATGGGAACAATTCCTAGTTAGAAACTTCTTTGAAGAACCTCAGGAAATTCCTGAAGGTAATCCAATTAGAAGGAGTAAAAGAAAGAAAATGGATGTTGAAACCCAAGATGCTCCTACACAGGAAGTTCCCGCAGCTAGCACAGCAAAAAGAAGTAGAAGGAAAAGAACAGTAGATGAAATCCAAGATACTTCTACTATTACTATGAAGAAAAATGATAGAGAAGAAAGATTGGTAAAAAGGAAGAAGAAGGAAATCAAAACTAAGAAGCCAAAAATATCAAAAGGGAAAGAAATTGTTGAGGCTGTCCATAAAACTTCTTCTTCTGAAGAAGAAGATCACCAAATTCTATCTGAGAGATTAATTTTTCTTCAAAAAACAGTCATCTCTATCCAAAAAGGCAAAAACAGGAAAACAAGAACAAAAGGGTAGAGTACCACAGCATGTGAGGAGAAGCAGCAGGCTTAAGGGAAAACTGAGAAAAACACAAATTAGAGGTCCTCATTTCATTGATTTGGGTGAAGAGACATCTGAACAGTATCCAACCGACCATAGTCCATTTCAGTCAGTTAGTGAACCTGACTCCTTTCACTCCCAATCAGACAATGAGCGTACTCCATCTTATTTTCAGCAAAATATTGATGAAAGTTCTCCTCAGCCAAATTTTGAACATAATTCTCCCTTGCAGCATTTTGAGGATAGTCCAATGAAAAAGACACCGGAAGTAGACCCCAAACAACAGGAGGTCTATGATTATATAGAATCCTTGGAGAAGGCAGCCACAGGCCCAAGTACCTCTTCTATTCAGCCTCATACATTACAGGATGACTTGGTTCAGTCATTAAAACAGGAGATTTTTGAGCTTGAGCTTTTGAATCGGCATATCAAAAATGAAAATGAAACACTCAAAGAGCAAGGCAAACCGGACAAGATTATCCATGACAATACTATGTTACATTTGGGTATTTGGCAAAAGAAAAATAAGAAGCTAAAAAGGAAATGCCAAAAATTGAGCAGAGCACTTGTGAATATCAAATTCAGGTGCCTCATGAAGAAACCTAGAATGATGGCAGTACCAAAGAAGAAGAGAAGGGGGTTAGATGTGCTGGCTGAAGTATCCAGACACATGAATTGAACAGAGAGTATCAAAATTTTGGTTGCATGAGGACATGCAACACCTTCACAGTGGGGGTATGTTGAGTCCCAAATTTGCCTCTTTTCCATACACTTTTCCATATCTCTTTCACTCATCTAAACCTCCAAAATTGTCAATATCATGTGCAAAAGGGTATCTAACATGGTTTTTAATTATTTTTGTGTGTTTTCTATTTGATTTAGATTTTGTTCATACAGCTGCGGAAACTTGTCACTTTCCGCAGCCGCTGCAACTTTCCGCAGCTATTTTGTGGAAATCAATGTTACAGGTGTCAACGAAGGAAATGAGCCACATGGGCAGGCTAGTAATGACAAGGACATGGTTCGTGTCCTATTGGTTCAAGTAAATTCGTCAAGGAAAGCCGCGGTCAAAGCCATCCACGTGGAAGTCAACTGTGGAGTTCTATGTCAGCTGGACTCTGTTTCGTGGCATAGAAACATCCATACGACCGTTTCCAAGCTTGCGGAGGTTAATTGACATCTGTGCAAAGTTCTGGAGTTGAATTTAAGCGCCCACCTTCCATAGATCCGTTTTCCAACATGGCCATACTCCTATATCTGTGGCCTTAGTGGTCTACGTGTTGGCTGCTATCATAAACTTCAGGAGACAGTTACATTTTGTTGCTCTATAAAGAGCGTTTGCATACGCACGTAGAGTTAGTGAATGTGAGTTGATAGTTGTTAGTTGATATAGCTGTTGAGTTGATGTGCGTACTCTGTTATGTGGTGATTACGCCGCCTTGAGCCGTAATACCACCAGTCTGTAATGACTTGCTTTTTAATGTGAAAAACTCTGTTTTCATAACTTAATTTGTGTTGAGGATCGTTACCAAAGCTGCGTAGAGGGCCCCGGCTCAGCCGAGGTTCTGTGTATTAATGTTTATATTTTTCATTTCATTTCTTTAAGCAGTCATTGTATCATAACCCATTACATGTTCATATTTCATAGTTTTTTCATTTCTGTTCATACATTTCTGTAATTTCCATTGCATTCCTGTCTTTTATGTTTTTATGATTGTTAAAACACTGATCAGTTTTCTTGTGCAGGTTTTAGGTAGACAGCCCGAGGCATTTTCATAGTATTTTTGCTAATGATATGAAACTGATATTATTCTGCTGCTAGTTTTCTTTCCACAGTCTTTGTTTAACTTCAGTCTTGTCTTGTGCACTTCAGTTTTGCTTATCTGATTCAGTAGTTAAAATTAGACATATTAAGCTACTCATAGCGTCTTCGGTTACCTCCGAAAGCCACAGCTGGACTGATGGTGAGGGGCTACATGATGAAATGTGTAGTTTAGTATTAGTTTCCTTTCTGCAAAATTAGATATATTAAGCTGCTCTTAGCGTCTTCGGTTACCTCCGAAAGCCACAGCTGGACTGATGGTGAGGGGCTGCATGATGAAATGTGTAGTTTAGTATTAGTTTCTTTTCTACAAATTAAATAATCAGTTACACAAGTTGTTTATGATTACTTCCGCAAGTCATAGCTGGTCTAATGATGAAGGGTCAGAAAATGAATTGATGTAATCTGATTTAGATTTATTTCATTGCAATTTTGAATTTCCATAAGCATAGTTTCTTTTTGTGTTCAGTTGGCAGCAAGAATAGTTTAGTTTTCATGTTCACTAGTTTCTTGTTTTGATTCATTAGATTAGCAGCACTTTTCATTTCAGCAGCACACTTTTACTTTCTTTCAAGTCTTGTCATTGTAATTTCAATTTGCTTTTAAAGTTTCAAGATTGGTAAATCATTATAGGGGAAATCACTTCCTTGAAC